>VHZZ01000618.1:71153-84096 GCA_009801015.1 Silene noctiflora | reverse complement strand
TTGCCTTGTACCTACAAAATGACAATAGAAGCACAAAGTAGCATATTAGGGGCATAAAGCGACAATGAATCACTTAATTAGCATAGAAATGCGTGAAAATATGGACCGTAAAGTCTATAGAAAATGCACGCATCAGGCCACTCGATCGAGTACCCAATATAATCTCGGCTGTTTCATTGTTGTCTTGCCTCGTGTCTTGGCTTCGCATGATTCATTCTCGTCATCACCCATCTCCAGGTTACTCAACTCCTTAGTATGCATGTAAGGAACATCATCCTCATTAGTGGGCATCTCCGGACTTGCATAAGAAGTCCCACTCCTCAAGGAAATAGCATTTACTTGATCATGGGCTTTTTTACCTTGAGGAGGAAGATTTCCGGGCTGTGTAGATGGATTTTGTACCGCCATTTGAACCACTTGAGTATCAAGCATATTATTATGAGCCATGAGCTCAGAAATCTGCGCGGGTTTCTTCTGTTGAATCATCAAGCTCTGCTGCAACATGGCTTTCATCTCAGCTAGATCATTATTAGGAGCTTGTTGAGGAGGTTACAATGGCTGAAATTGTTGAGGCGGCCTTTGATAGTAACCTGGTTGATTACCGCGGTTATGAGGAATAACATATGCGTTCGGCTGCGGGGTTGGAGTAAATGCATTCCGACTTCTTTCAGGGAAGAAGTTGGAATTGGTAGTACCTTTCTTGAATGACTGAAAAGCATGTACTTGTTCAATTTTACTCATACACCTCGCTGTTGTATGACCATCAATCCCACATCTCTCACAGGACACTTCTTTTTGAATCATAGCATGAACCGTTTGCTGCTTACCTAGAGGTTGGGATATCTTCAATTCAGCTATTTGGGCAGTTAAGGCCTCCAGTTGTGCTGCAACTGCATTATGTGACCCATTTCCTCTCGTACGACCTCTGGGATTACCATATTCAGCAGTGTGAGTAGCTATGTCATCAATCAGCTTCCACGCATTATCGTCATTTGTATTATTTTGGAACCTCCCATTAGTTGAAGAATCCAACAAGGCTCTATGATCGTTGTATAACCCATTATAAAACTGGCTGCAGAGGAACCAGATCTGAAAACCATGATGTGAAATAGAACGAACTAATCTCTTGAAGAGAATCCATGCTTCATTAAAGTCTTCAGTGGAACTTTGTTTGAAACTAGTAATCTGGCTTCTCAAAGCATTGGTCTTCTGGGGTGGGAAATACCTCTTGTAGAATGCAAGAGACAAAGAGTTCAAATCAGTAATACCCAAAGCCTCCATATCTAATTCACGAAGCCGCTCAGCGGAACCATCTTGTAAAGAGAAAGGAAATAGAACATGCTTCACTTGATTATGGGTTACCCCAGCAGTTAAAGGGATGAAGCAACAATATGTAACGAAATTCTCCATATGTTTTGCAGGATCCTCTCCAGCTCCTCCTCTAAACATATTTCGCACCAGCAAATTTATATAGGAGGGGTGAATCTCAAAAGTTTCCTTGTCAATAGTAGAGAGCTTGAATCCCTTCGGGATAGAAGCCAAAGTAGGCTCGGAATGACTATCAAGAGTAGGCATCTCGAGAATTGTAAGAACTGGAACATGGGTGTTAGAAATAAGCGTGTCCCCCTCTTGGGATGGATGTTCTGACTCAATGTTGTCCTCTGTATCGCTGTCAAGTATACTCAAGTCTTCTACTTGACCCACTTCAATTTGAAGTTTTCGTCTGTAGCAAAAAGTCCTCTCAGGTTCGGGATCTAAAGGAAGAAGCTCTGACCTATGAGACCTGGGCATAAACGAAAGCAACAAGAAAAGTGTAAAAACTATCTCAAGGAACTAAAGTTCCCTGATACAAAAGACAAATTAAACAAAAACAAACAGAAAAATTGTTGCCTCTCCGGCAACGGCGCCAAATTTGATAAAAGATTTAGTCGTGTCACCTATATCAAAGTAAACCTATCTCAAACTAACTAGTATCTAGTGGCAAGACACGGTCGAATCCACAAGGAGGCGGTAATAATCTATTTGTTGATGTAATAATTTGTCTTAAGGGTAACAGTTTCTGGGAGAATTTTGGTTGTTTAACTAAAGCTAATTTCAATAAAATAAAAGACGAAATCAATAATATTAAAGAGTCTAGGGATCAAGTTCACTAAGTCAGTTATACGGGGGTGATAATTTAACTAATTAATTGAGTAATTATGTTGTTTAAGGTCATAAGATCGGTCGATTATATTATGTCCTTTAGATCTAATTTAACATGTGGTCGCTATCATTAAACTAGTTCTATTTAATTGTCACAGCCTATACTAGTCTTAACCCGATCGGTGAAAATCCTAGTTTGCAAGACTAATTAATTAACTCTGGCCAAAACTAATCAACTAGATTAAGGACAACAATTAAGCAACAACACAATTAAATTTAACAATTAATTCATTAAGATAAATCCCTTCTAACAACCTAGATCCTCTTTCACCCTAGATTATGAAATTAGCTACTTATATTAATAATAAAAAAAATAATAAGATGGATAGAAAACATAATTGAAAGCATAAAAGATGAGCAAAGTAAATTAAAGAACTTAAAAGAAAGATTAAATACCGTAATTAAGGCTTACTGAACAAAGTATGTAGATCCGTAATTAAAAGCAAGCTAAACTAATTTTGAGTTCCTGAGATTTTTCCTAGGGTAAAATACGTAAATAATGCCTAGCATACAATAACCTACGAGTTTGGTATTTATAATAGAATTTAAACTGAATTAGGAAAGTCCTCGCAAAAGACGGAACCTGACCGAATACTCAATCGAGTATAGGCATACTCGATAGAGAGTACTCTTCCCAAAATCTTCATCTCTCTACATTTAATTCTTTTAATTGATCTCCAGGTTCCTCTATCGATTATGAGTAAACTCGATCGAGTATTCAACTTCTTCGTATTTCTTCGTGCAATCTTCTCTTCTCTTCCTTCACTCTTCTGGATTTTCGTTCCATGCTTCGTGTGTTCCGTAATGTCATATCCGCGGTTCTCTTATCTTCCAAATGCTCCAAGTCTGCATTAAAACACCAAAATGCGAAAGTATCTCATTTTTGCATAAATGACATATAAATAACGTATTCTAGCACGAAAACCGTATTAAAACAACTAAAAGGGAGGCATATAAATGTATATAAATACTACTTATCACCTGATGAAAGATATAACCCGTGCCTCTATAACCTGAGAGAATGACTCTGCTTCTATCCACTTAGAAAAATAGTCTGTCATGGCGAGCATTTAGAGGTTATTTCCTGGTGCTCTATGTAATGGACCAATGATATTTATCCCCCACTTCATAAAAGGCCACAGTGAAATTAAAGGATGTAGAGGCTCCGCTGGCTGGTGGTTGACTGGTGCGTGCCTCTGACAAGCATCACACTTTTTTGCATACTCCGTAGTATCTTTGCGCATTGTTGGCCAGAAGTAGCCTTGCCTGAGAGCTTTATTGGACAAGATTCTGCCCCTGCATGGTTTTCACACTCCACCACTGTGGAGAGCATGCAAGACAGCATGGGACTCCTCCTGATCCAGGCACCTCAGGTATGGACCCGGGAGAGATTTCCTGAACAAGACGCCATCGATTAGTATAAATCTAGTTGGTTTTATTTTAAAGCCCCGTACCTCCTTTTTATTGGCATGTAGTATGTCGATTTGAAACCAATCCAGGTAGGGTTTCCTGCAATCTGGATTTCCGTCCCGCTCCTGAGTGTTGCTGAGTACTCCTGCTTCTTGCAGACACTGGGTGTGGGTCTCGTTCCCTGCAGCTGCTCTTTCCTCTGGACTAGTCTTCAGTATTTCAGGCTCCAATACATGTACAATGGGTGTTATGGAGACTGCATCTGGGTTGAAGGTTGCCCCCAGAGTAGCTAAAGCGTTTGCTTTAACATTCTGGTCCCTGGGTATCTATCTGATTCTGAACGTGATGAACCCGAGGGTTAAATTTTTTGCCCCCGTTAGATAAGCCTTCATTATGGGGTCCTTGGTTTCATAGACGTCATTGATGTAATACCCGTCCTATTGGGGGACTCGTTAACTGACCTTAGGCACCGTTGACCACGTTAGAGTTGTCTTTATACACGCTTGGACTCCACCTAGTACGTGACACTAGGTCTAGTATGGGGCATTCGACCGAGTTCGGCTGATTCGATCGAGTATGTTGGTACTCGACCGAGTGCCCGGTTGACAGCGTAATATCATATTACGCAGAAGTCATGACTCAGAATCATTTCATTTCTTTCTTTTCCGCAACCTAGATATCAGAACACCTCTTCCCCTACCTTTCTCTTCCCTATATAAATTTCTAGCCTCTACCTAGGAGGCCAACATGGGAATGGATGCGTGCGTCGGTTTCCGCCTAGTTATCCGATCGTCTGATAAGGCAAGTCACCATCACCATCTATGAGTCTTGGGTTAGAGTTATGGTTGTGTGTAATCTGGTTGTACGTTCGTTGTAGGTGTCGATAGCGATATCCCGTGGCCGTGTATGCTTTGATTGATGCCTCTTGGATGGCTGTCCAGGTAGGGTTTCCCCACTCAGTTGAGTGTAGAATAATATGTATTACAATGTGACGATCTTTGCTACCGTTTCATGATTGAGTTATGTTTATGTATGATGATATAGATATTGTTGTTCGAGTTGTATGGAGTTGGTGTTGGTATTGTGTGCCATTTCGAGAGATGGTACCACCCCCATTGTTCGCCTCTTGTGTTTCTCGACGCAAGGGGGATGTGCACATTAATGGACTTGGGTTTGCTCATGCGTGAGCGGGGATTTTGGTGGTATGGCTGAGGTCCCATTGGCGGTGTGGATTACCTGTTGGGATGGGTAATCTGGCAGGGCTAGACATCTTGGTGTGTAGTCAGTTACTAGTTACTATGGAGTTTGGACGTCATGGTTGTGGTTACATTGGATGTTTATGTTTATGTTGTTATTTTATATCGTTGTATGGTTGAATGACCCCGTTTTTGTTTTTAAAACTGTGATGATCTATTCGGGGATGGTGAGCAGGTTGACTTGCAGGTTTAGTTGATGTTATGAATGCATTTTTGCTTGGTGTTTTATTTGAGATGGAAGATCGTCTGACGTAGAGATGTCTTGTAGCTTTTAGTAGAGTCATCAGTTGTACTAATATTTTAATATGTATAGTTATGTTGTCTTGTATTCCCCGCTGTAACTTGTAAAGTATTTAATAATATTTTTGGATGGTCAATTTGATATATACTTACCTCGGGCAACCGAGATGGTAGCATCCTTGGTTATCAGGGCAGGCTTAGTCAAGGCTCCTTGGTAAGTAGGGGTGTTACAATTGACATGATTTACTATAAGTTGGGAGTCACTGTATACTTTGAGATGCCGGACCTTCAGGTCCAGAGCCAGTTGTAGGCCCAGGATCAAGGCCTCATACTCTGCTACGTTATTTGTGGCCTTCAATTCACACCGAACTGCCTGTACAATGAGGTCTCCTTCAGGCGACCTCAGGACCAGACCCACTACAGCTCCCCTGGCGTTAGAGGCTTCATCCACATGCATCTCCCACAGCTGTTTTCCCTTGTCCTCTTCTAGGCGCATGATGTCTTTTTCTGCCCGTGTCTGGAGGGTGAGGGAGAAATCGGACATAAAATCTGCCAGGGACTGGGATTTTATTGTTGTGCGAGACTCGAACTTTAAGTCTTAAGAGGATAGTTAGTTATTACAGAAATAGTATGAGACTCAAAGTAAGGGCACAACTTGTAAGATGGGGTAACGAGTGCGAGGACAAGTTTTTCGAGTGAAGTGTACCTGGTTTTTGCTGGAAGCAGAGACTTGCTTACGTAGTATACTGGATGTTGTGCCTCTTCCTACTCCCGCACCAGCACAACAGTGAAAGCCACTTCGGTCATTGACAGGTACATAGATAACGGTTCTTTTGGCTCTGGCTTTGATAGGAGCGGCGGAGTACCGAGGTAACGCTTTAGCTCCTGGAATGCCTTCTCGTGCTCCTCGGTCCAGTCCAACCACAGGCTCTTCCTAAGTATATCGTAGAGCAACCTGTAACTGTCTGAGGATCTGGATATGAACCTGCTCAGGGCTGCTACCCTTCCTGTTAGGTGTTGGACGTCTTATGGCTTCTGGGTGATTCCAGCTACAATATGGCTTTGATCTGCTCAGTGCTGGCCTCTATCCCTCTCTGGGAGACCACGTATGTAACACCCCCAAACTCCGAGGCACCCTGCCAAGGACTACATCCGAATACAAGGATGCTACCATCTCGGTTTCCCGAGGCAGTGAACATTATAGAAACCATAATGAATCATTAAATAATAAGCGATTACAAAATCCTCCATAAAACGGAGTACAAAAACCAAAACAAAACAAATGTGATAACTAAACAAAGTCTACGGAAGCTACAAAAACTCATGAAGACTACACACTGCTAACCCCGCCGCATAATCAAGAGCCATCATCGTCAATACCTGCTAAATCAACTGCTCACCCGCCCCGAATGGATCACCACAGTTTTGAAAACAATAACGGGGTCAGTCAACTGAACAACTACATAAAGTAAACAATGTAAACATATCAAACAAACCACCACACCGTCACCACCACCATCAACACACCACACATCAAGTAACTGACAACATACCGAAGTGTGTAGCCCTGCCAGTGGAGGACCGCAACCACACCACCTAACCACCCACAATAACCCAAGTCCCTTAATGTGAACATCCCTCTTGCGCTGAGAGAACGCAAGAGGCGAACAATGGGGGTGAGACCACCTCTCACAATTGCTCACAATCACAATATCAATCACATCTCAATCACACCCAACACCAACATCATCCACCACATCGCCACCACAACATCGTCGCAATCATATAATCACATCACAATAAACATCACAAGATCATCATATTATATATTACATAGTTCTACAGACAACTGAGTAGGGAAACCCTACCTCAAAAAGCAATCCGGTATAAGCAATAGATCAGAATGCTTCCTCTACGAAGTCTCCTCCTATAACGAATCAATTAAGAGAAATAAGATACAAATCCCCAAAAACCCCCCAAATCAGAAACTAGGGTTACATACGATAGGCCAAAAGACTCAATTAAAGACTTACCCCGACAATTACGATATTAAGATGTGTGAAAACTCCAACAATTGACAAGGATGCACCGCAGATTGACAGATTAGAAGGAGGAGCAGTTATCGATGCTTAGGTTTTTTTTTTTAAAAAGAATAAACGATTTACTGCTTCTCGTTCTAATATATAAACTTTCCGCCAAAAATCCAACACGAACCGGACACTCGGTCGAGTACACGACATTCGACCGAGTAAGCGACACTCGACCGAGTGAACGGCACTTGACCGAGTACCCAACACTCGACCGAGTGCTCCGCACTCATCCGAGTCTCCAGATCCCAGAACACTGATAGACCAACCCACATGGACACTCGGTCGAGTACCATGTACTTTGCCGAGTGTCCAATGCTAAAAATCACGAGTATTACAGTCTTCCCTCCTTAAAAATGAACTTCGTCCCTGAAGATCAAACCATACTAACAAAAGACAAACACCAAAACTGACAACACTACCACATGGCCGAAATGTAACCAAAACATAACTCAACTTAGCCAATTAAACCTGAAACAAAACCAAACTTAACTCAAAACTAACCAAAACTTGACTCAAAACTATGTAAAAACACATGCGATCATCTCCTACCCCCCTAAAAGAAACAAGGCTACGTCCCCGTAAGCAACCATACCTGATCAAACAGATGCGGATACCGCTCCTTTATCTTATYCTCGGCTTCCCAAGTCGTTTCCTCAACATTATGATTGGTCCAAAGTACTTTCAGTAACACAGTCTCACCATTTCTGGTCTTTCGCACCTTTCGGTCCAAGATTTTCTTTGGTACCTCTACGTAAGTCAAAGACTCATCCAACTCTATGGTCTCCACTTCTAAGACATGGGAAGGATCACTCACATACTTCCGGAGTTGTGATACATGGAATACATTATGCACCTGCTCTAAAGCTGGTGGCAACGCCAAATGGTAAGCCACCTCACCAATGCGATCCAAGATCGCATAAGGTCCAATAAACTTCTGACTCAGCTTGCCCCTCTTGCCAAAACGCATTACACCCCTCATAAGTGACACCTTTAAAAGAACTTTATCACCCACCTGAAACTCGATATCCCGGCGATGCAAAACAGCATAGCTCTTTTGCCGATCCTGAGCTGCTTTCATCTTATGTCGTATCAACCTTACTTGATCAATCATATCCTATACCATCTGTGATCCCAAAAACACAGCTTCAGCACTGTCGTCCCAGCAAATTGGACTCCTACATCGCCTCCCATAAAAGGCTTCGAACGGTGCCTTTCCGATGCTAGTGTGGAAACTGTTGTTATACGAAAACTCGATCAGGTCCAGTCTATCCTCCCAGCTACCACCAAACTCCATGACACAATCCCTCAACATATCCTCTACAGTGTTAATGGTTCTCTCGGTCTTCCCATCTATCGCCGGATGAAAAGCTGTACTCATCTTCAAGGTAGTACCCATTAACTCTTGCAATTCCTGCCAAAACTTTGATATGAACCGCGCATCACGATCCAACACTATGTCTTTTGGTACCCCATGAAGCCGAATCACATTCTTCCTATACCCATTAGCCAGCTGAAGCTTACTCCAAGTGTCCTTCATTGGAATGAAGTGAGCCGACTTGGTCAGTCGATCCATAATCACCCAAATCTTGTTGTTGCCCTGCGGAGTCCTCGATAAACCCACAATGAAGTCCATAGAAATGGACTCCCACTTCCACTCAGTTACCTCAAGAGACTGAATCGTACCCTGTGATCGTCGCTGATCCCCTTTAACTCGTTGACAGGTAAGACATCTAGTCACGAACTCCGCCGTCTCCTTTTTCATGCCAGGCCACCAGAAAGTCTTTTTATGATCTTTATAAAGCTTATCTCCACCAGGATGCACTGAGTAAGGTGTGCAGTGAGCCTCAGTCATGATCATTTTCCTCAACTCGACATCACTAGGAACACACCATCTGCCATCAAACCTCACACTCCCATCAGCATGGACTGAAAATCTCGAAACCGTCCCCTTCTCCACTCCATCTCTCCACTCTCGAATCTTAGGATCATCAGCTTGCTTTCTCCTTATCTCGTCATAAAGCTCAGGTTCCACAGTCAAGTCCCAAAGGGTATCCCCTTTCCTGATCATATGAATTCCCATCCGGTCCACCTCCTCCCTAATCCGCATGAGTGACATAGCAGTACATAGGGAATGCACACTCTTCCGGCTTAACGCATCAACAACTACATTAGCCTTCTCCTCATGATACACTATCTCCATATCGTAGTCGCCGATCAACTCCATCCACCTCCTCTGTCTCATATTCAACTCCTTCTGGGTGTAAATATACTTCAGACTCTTATGATCTGAAAACACCTTAAAGGTTGCCTCATAAAGGTAGTGTCTCTAAATCTTCAGAGAAAAGACCACGACACCCAAATCCAAATCATGAGTAGGATAGTTCTCCTCATAAGTCTTCAACTGTCTTGAGGCATACGCGATCATCTTTCCATTCTGCATCAGCACACAACCCAGCCCATTCTTCGAAGCCTCGGTGTAAACCTCAAAGTTCTCACCCCCTTCCGACAAAGCTAAGATAAGAGCTGTAGTCAAGTGATCCTTTAAGGTTTGGAACACTGTCTCACAACTCGCATCCCAATGAAATCTGTTCTCCTTCCTCATTAGAGCAGTCATAGGTCGAGCTATCTTAGAGAAATCCTTTACGAATCTCCTGTAGTACCCTGCTAGACCCAAGAAACTTCGTACCTCGACCACATTCTTTAGTGTCTCCCACTTGGACACCGCCTCTATCTTGGTAGGATCCACTGAAACTCTATCCTTAGAGATCATATGGCCCAAAAAGGCCACCTTCTCGAGCCAGAACTCACACTTAGATAGCTTTGCATACAACTGGTTATCGCGCAAGATCTGCAATACCAGTCTCAGATGCTCCTCATGCTGCTCTTTAGTCTTAGAGTGGACTAGGATGTCATCAATAAAGACAACCACGAATTGATCCAGAAACAGGCTGAAAACTTGTTTCATAAGATCTATGAAAACCGTTGGTGCATTGGTCAGTCCAAAAGGCATCACCACGTACTCATAATGCCCATATCTCGAGCGGAACGCCATCTTAGGTATATCCTCATCCTGGATCCTTAGCTGATGGTAACCCGATCTCAGATCGATCTTCGAAAACATCCTAGCCCCACTTAGGTGATCAAAAAGTTCATCTATCCTTGGCAAATGATACCTATTCTTCACCGTCACATGGTTCAGCTCTCGGTAATCTATACATAAACGTAGACTCCCATCCTTCTTCACGAACAGAACTGGAGCACCCCAAGGCGATACACTAGGTCTAATATATCCCTTCTCGATCAAGTCATATAGCTGCTTCTTTAACTCAGCAAGCTCCTTATGACCCATACGGTACGGGGCCTTATAGATAGGTCCCGTCCCCGGCTTCAATTCCACGCTGAAATCAATATCCCTCTTCGGTGGTAATCCTAGTATCTCCTCCGTAAAGACATCCTCGAACTCACTCGCCACAGGTATCTCCATAGCTGATGGTTCTTCTACCCGACTATCTTTCACATGGCACATAATTATAGGATGCCTCTTCCTCAAACACGACTTCAAGGTCACAGCTGCAATAATATTGACTTTGGGCTTAATCACAAACCCACGGTGGCACTATACTTCCATAGCCAGTCCATTCCAACTATGACCTCAAAACCACCCAAAGGAAACTCGAACAAATCAACTGGAAAGTTGACTTGCCCTACAACCATAGACACACCCCTACACAACTTTCCACATAACACAGACTCCCCTGATGGTATAAAGACCTCATCCTTTACAGACTCAAATACTTCCAGACCCATAGTTCAAGCATGACTCATAGATACAAACGAATGGGTTGCCCCTGAATAGAAAGGAACAAAAGTAGGAGTGTTGTTAACAAGAAAAGTACCGGTAACCACTTGGGTATCCTCCTCCGCTGCTTGCTTATCCATCATGAACAGTTTGCCACTGTTCTTCTGCCCGGTACCCTGTACTGTGCTCGCCGATGCTGTAGACTTCGCAGCTGAATGCTGGTTCCCATTGTCATTCTGTCTCTGATAGCTTCCACCATTTTTGCGGTTGAAGACACTCTAGTTACCCTGACTCCCCTAGATTTTCCATGAACCAGCTGGTCTGTTTCTAGCCACGCTCTGACTCGGCCCCCGAGAAAAACCCCCACGACGTTTACCCTGAAAAAGTTAACCTCCGGGACTAGTGCAGTCACTCCTCTTGTGGCCGGTGGCACCATAGTTGAAACAAGTCATAGCTGAGCCGCCACTGAAACTCCTACCGCCCCGACCACCAAAAGATGAACCACCTCCATACCCAAAGCCCCCAGAGGAAGCCCTCCCCTGGTTGAAGTTCATCTTCTTGATCCCTGACGTGCCAGTACCTTCACTCTCAGCCATTCTCTTCTCACCACTCTTCTCTTTGGCTTCCTTAGTCATCTCAGCCAACCTCGCAGCATTTCCAGCTCGCTCATAGACTTCTTTAACATCAGTAAGGACTCCCGAAGTCAACCTCTCCAGGATCTTCACTGACAACCCCTTCTCAAACCGAATGACCATACTCAGCTTATTCATCACAAAATCGTCTACATAGCGGGCCAGCTCATTAAACTTATGGTGATACTCTGCCACTTTCATCCCCTCAGTCATGCGGAATGAGTCAAACTCCACCCTCATCTTGTTCCTAATGTGTTCAGGAACAAACTGATGTCTCATAGCCTTCTTAAACTCGACCTAAGGAATAACAGGTTCCCCAAGGCCCTTATAATACTCCTGAGCATTATCTTTATCCCGGTTCCACCACACAGCAGCTTCATGTCGGAGGTAGAACGCAACTTGCTCCACCTTCATCTCTTCCGAACAGTTGACAACTTCCACAACACTCTCCATCTCCATGTGTCAGTTGTCTAGCAGATTTGGCACCCCGTGCCCTCATATAACTTAGTGTTGAAGCGAGAGATAGTGGTGCTCATTTTGGTAGCATCCACCACCTTCTCTTTGGCCTGCCCTATCGTTCGAAGAGCCTCAATGAGCACCTCCTGCTGCTCGACCATTCTGGCTACCTCGTCGATAGTCATCTCAGTAGCTTTGATATAAGCGACAGATCTCTTTGGAGGCATCGTTACTATACAAGAATACAGTCGTAAGCATATATCCTACGGCTCAATCAACATAAATAGAACCCCCGCAACACACTCGGTCGAGTGCCTCACCCAACTCGGTCGAGTGTCTTATGCACTCGGTCGAGTTCAAATACTCTAGGGTCTGACATAATTTACTCCGAAAACGCACTCGGTCGAGTACAGAATGTACTCGGTCGAGTCCCCTCCACTCGGTCAAGTGTCTCGCACACTCGGTCGAGTGCGAAAGTGGCAGGGATTCTACCTCAAAACATCAAATCACCCACTCGGTCGAGTGCCAGGAACTCGGTCGAGTGCCTCACACTTGGTCGAGCCCCCTTCACTCGGTCAAGTCATGCCATACTAAACCTATTCCGCATGCTTTTTTTCACAAAACCATATAAGGCACATAATCCTATCATTTTACTATTCAGGTCAAAACGCAACAATATAATCGTCTCATGCCAACATATTCTCATTTCCATATAATCATACACCTTCAACATACATCAATTATCTTATCATACACAGAAACACTTAACATACATCGCCCCTTGACACCCCCGTGACCGGCTCAAAGTTGTAAAGGCAAAGTGCGGTTTTAGGACGTCTCCCAAACCTTTGCGGTAGC
>VHZZ01000618.1:58847-71090 GCA_009801015.1 Silene noctiflora | reverse complement strand
ATCGTTGCTCTGATACCACTTTGTAACACCCCCATACTCCGAGGCACCTTACCAAGGACTACCTCCGAATACAAGGATGCTACCATCTCGGTTTTTCGAGGCACTGAACATCATAGAAACCATAATGAAACATTAAATAAATATAATTTCAGAAATTACAAAATCCTCCATAAAACGGAGTATAAAAGCCAAACCAAAACAAATGTGATAACTAAACAAAGTCTGCGGAAGCTACAAAAACTCGTGAAGACTCCACCTTGCTAACCCCGTCGCATAGTCAACAGCCATCATCGTCAATACCTGCTAAGCTAACTGCTCACCATCCCCGAATGGATCACCACAGTTTTGAAAACAATAACGAGGTCAGTCAACTAAACAACTACATAAAGTAAACAATGTAAACATATCAAACAAACAACCACACCGTCACCACCACCATCAACACACCACACACCACACATCAAGTAACCGACTACACACCGAAGTGTGTAGCTCTGCTAGTGGAGGAACGCAACCACACCACCTAACCACCCACAATAACCCAAGTCTCTTAATGTGCACATCCTTCCTGCACTGAGAGAACACAGGAGGCGAACAATGGGGGTGAGACCACCTCTCACAATGGCTCACAATCAAAATATCAATCACATCTTAATCACACCCAACACCAACATCATCCACCACATCGCTATCACAACATCGTCACAATCATATAATCACATCACAATAAATATCACAAGATAGTCACATTATACATTACATAGTTCTACAGACAACTGAGTAGGGAAACCGTACCTCAACAAGCAATCCGGTATAAGAAATAGATTATAATGCTTCCTCTACGAAGTCTCCTCCTATAACAAATCAATTAAGACAAATAAGACACAAATCCCAAAAAACCCCTAAATCAGAAACTAGGGTTACATACGATAGGCCAAAAGACTCGATTAAAGACTTACCCCAACAATTACGATATTAAGATGCGTGAAAACTCCAACAATTGACAAGGATGCGCCGCGGATTGAAGGATTAGAAGGAGGAGCAGTTATCGATGCTTAGGTTTTTGTTTTAAAAGATAATAAACGATTTACTGCTTCTCGTTCTAATATATATACTTTCCGCCAAAAATCCGACACGAACCGGACACTCGGTCGAGTATACGACACTTGACCGAGTAAGAGACACTTGACCGAGTAAGCGACACTCGACCGAGTACCCAACACTCGACCGAGTGCTCCACACTCGTCTGAGTTTCCATATCCCAGAACACTGACAGACCAACCCACATGGGCACTCGGTCGAGTACCATGTACTCTACCGAGTGTCCAATGCCAAAAATTATGAGTATTACAATGTACCCTAGGAATTTGACACATGAAACTCCAAAGGTGCACTTTGATGGATTCAACATTATTTTGTATCTCCTTAAGGTGTTGAATGTCTCGGCCAGGTGTTGGGTGTGCTGCACATCTTTTTTGGACTTCACCACCATGTCATCTATGTATACCTCCATGGTGTTGCCTATCTGCTCCTTGAACATCATATTCACCAGCCTCTGATAGGTGGACCTATCACTTTTCAGACCAAAAGGCATCACATTATAACAGTAGATACCTCGTTCTGATCTGAATGCCGTCTTTTCCTTGTTGTTGGGATGAATCTTTATCTAGTTGTAGCTGCTCCAGGCATCTAAGAATGTGAGCATCTCATGTCCTGTAGTATCATCCACCATGGTGTCTATGTGTGGTAGCGGGAAAGGGTCTTTTGGGCAAGCCTTGTTCAGGTCTGTGTAATCGACGCAGACTCTTCACTTGTCATTCTTCTTTGGAACCACAACCACGTTGGACAGAAATTATGGGTATTTTACTTCCCCGATCTTTCCTGCAGCTAGTAAGTTGTCTACCTCCTGGTTTATAACCTGGTTCCTCTCTGCAGCAAACTTCCATCTTTTCTACTGAACTGGTCTGTAGCTCGGATCTGCACTCAGCTTGTGGGTTATTACTCCAGGATCTATCCCAACCATGTCATTGTGGGACCAGGCGAAGCAATCGATGTTGGCTCTCAGCAGCTGAAGGAGCTCCTGGCGGATGTCTCTGGTACACTCTGACCCAATCAGTACAGTCCGTTCTAGATGCAGCATGTCCAGGTTGACTTTATCTAGTTCTGCCTGCGGGGGATCGATGTACTCCTCCTGGATATGATGGCTCTGTAATTGCTATGCTCGGGACCTGGCTGTTTTCTTCAGGGCTACTTTGTAACAATCCTTTACATCCTTCTGGTCTCCACGTATCTCTTGCACCCTCAAGGTGTTGGAAACTTCAAAAACTGGTGGTAGGTGGATGGTACTGCTCTCATATCGTGGATCCTGGGCTTGCCAAGAATTACATTGTAAGTAGAGGGGCCCATTAATAACCAAATACCTTACCTGCTTATTTACTCCTCCGGCGTAGGTTGGAATGACAATCTCTCCCATAGAGTGTGCTGTTTTTCCACTGAAGCCCACAAAGGGAATGTCTTTCTTTACTAGATCTTTCTCATTGAACCCCATATTCTTGAGTGTCTCTAGCTTGAGCAGATTTACGGAGCTTTTTGTATTTACTAGAACCTTCTTCACTTCACAGTTCCCTACGGAGGGTGTAATGATTAATGCGCTGTGGTGCTGCTCCGGAGCAGTCTGTTTCGTCGAAGATGACGACTGGCAGGTTCTGGTGACTAACTCTGCAATAGGACTCTAGCTTATCTCTCTTGGTCTTTGTGGCGTGCCTCTTTGATGCTGAATAGGTCAAGATGAAAAGCTTTGAGCCTCCTGTAATGACGTTGACAATTCTGGTGCACAAGGGTGGCGCAGCTGGCAGGAGTTGGTCAACGGAACTTATTATGGCGCTCTTCGGTAACAGGTGATCCAGGTTCCCCTAGCCATAGTGATATTTGAACTCCTTCCGTAGAGAGATGCACTCATCGGTATTGGGTGTTGCTATCATGGAAGTCACACTTCTTGCCGGTATCCCTTCCACTGCTGGAGTATTTTTCTGATTGGGGTTTTGGCCACCTGACTCTCCGCCCCAATTCCTTCAGAGCTTTGAGCAGGCCAGCAAGGTTGGTGGTGAATCCATACTCGCTTACCCTCGGGGGTGGGTCAGTGTCTGCTTTCCCTTCTGTACCTCCAGAAACTCTGTTCACGCTTCTGTTGTAAGGCTTGGATCTTTCACTTTTCTTTTCTACTGAAGCTTGCCTGGATACTCAGTTTGAATCTTAGGTGGGCCTCCTGGGTCCAGAATCTTTCTCTATTCTGATAGCAGCTAATGCCTTTGTTTTCATATCCTCGAATGTGGTGCATAAGTACTTGGTCAGGTCCTTGTACAAATCTGAGATCTGGTGCAGACCCTGGCGAAAGGCTTCTATAGCGGTTGCTATATCACACCTCAAAATCGCCACCTTCTCCTTGTTGAACCTGTTCAAGAAATCCTTAGTTGATTCCTCGAACCTCTGCAATATCCGATACAGGTCGTTGGTCCGCTTATCTGGCTTCCTACTGCTGCGAACTGTTGTTTGAAGGCGTTGACCAAATCTGCAAAAGCTTTATGGTCCTGTTGAGCAGGCTCACAAACCAATGCAGGGCTGCTCCAGATAGTGTGGATCCAAATCCTTTGCACATGCATGCTTCCTTTAGTGATCCAGTTGCGGTGACCACCGTCATCTTCTGCTTATATTGGTTGATGTGGTCTAGGGGATTAGCGATTCCGTCGTAGAGCGTCATGGTTGGTGGCACAAATCCTTTGGGTACGTTGACGAGGGCTATTCTATCCACAAAGGGCGAATATGCGTAGCTTTCCCATACAACTTTCTCCAGAGGACGCGGTACACCCAGAATTTTATTGATCATATCTCTCAGCTCCTAATACTGCTGCTCCAGCGTAATTCCTGCTCATGCAAAAGGGTTAGTGACAAGGGGGAAAGAAGCTAATAGGGGTACCTCCCAACCAGGTTCCTCCAGGAAATTGGCTGCCCGGGTGGCTGGTTGTCGGTGTTGCATTGACTATAGATCCTGGCTGCCACCTAGGTGTCTGCTGCAAGGACGCTCTTGCTGGCCACGCTCCATTGGGGAAATGGCTGCTTGGTGCTGATATCGTATTCACGATGGGTCCAGGCTGCCATCCTGGCGTCTGCTAGGCTGGAGTACCTGCAAAAGATTGGAAATTAGTTCCAGGAAGAGAACTAGTCAAAGGATTACTTGGTGTCTGCTGCTGATTAGACTAGTTGTCGAAGGACAAGGCGCCCAATCCTCTAGGCTCGATGATTCCACTTGGCTTCACTTCTCCAAGATCTAGTCGGGTGACCAACTCTGTTGGAATTGGCCTAAATGGTCCTCTGATGGTGGCTGGCTCTAGGGTTTGGGGAGGCAGTGGGCTGGTTGCTAGTGCAGACTTGGCCACCACTGCAATCTTGGCCCTCAGATCCTGGTTGTCCTTCCTCGGACTTTCTATGTCCTGGTGTAGAGCGTCCATTCCTCGAACCACCGCCTGCATTAGATCTGGTGCTAGAGGTCCAGCAGTCCTGAATGCTGCTCCCGACGTTGGTTCCTGGATCGGGGCCTGGGTCAAGACTTCACTCCTGTTGGGGCTGCTCTCTCTGCTCTACTTCTGCAGACCGGATGCAGAAGCTGTCTTGGGCACCTGTGGAGGCTTGAAGGGCAACGACATGGTCCTGGGAGAAATGCTGAAAGCAGTCATCTATCTAGATGCTGGAGGTGCACTGACTGGACCTGCAGATGCTAGGGGTCTGGTTCCAGAAGTCTGGGCCTGCATGCTCTGGGTGCTGGACGAACTCGGGCTAGTTCCCGACATGGCTATGATCAAAATTTACAAGGTTCTGGCGCTGGAAACAATCACTTTGTCCCACGGTGGGCGCCAAATTGTTTTGGTAAAAATTTACCGAGTCACTGATTTAATTGTAGGTTAAAATGATTGATCGAATGCCAATGAACGGGTTAATGCGACGATGTGAACAAACGAAAGAAACAACGAAAACAAAGATTGACACAAGATATTTTGGTGACGCGGAATACCCGATGTGAGAAAAACCGTGGGGGGAGTCGGAATACCACCAACTTTGCACTATAATCAAGACGGAATCGTAAGTATGGAAATACAAGTGAGGCTTTTTCGTAGATATAGCTAAGAACAATATTAAGTAATTGTGTGAGCAAGGAAGTGTGGAATGAGATTTGCTCTGCCTCTGTTTGCCTTTATATAGCTGGTGCTTGTTAGGGTTGGAGCCCAAAACGACTTCCTGCTTCAGCTCCTATATTCTTGCGTCTGTTGCACCAATATAGGAGGTAGTTGTTGACTTGCTCTCTCCCTTTGCGTAAAGTGTACCAAAAAGTGTGTTTGTTTGCTTGCTTAATCTAATGGCTCTCATGCTTCCACCCCATCAATCCCATTTTCCTTATGCTTGTCTATGAATGACGGCCACGTGGCACTTGGAAAAGATGGTAATTTTATTCCGTAACATTGTACTTTGTAACATACTGTATAGTGTACATGGTTGCACGTATGGTTGACTTCCAACAGGCCAACCTTGGTGTTGGTGTGGAGACAAATGATCAAGCAACCGCGTTTGAGGGAGAATCAACATAATTTGAGAGCATGCATGTGTACAGTACAGTCTTGCTACACAGAGTTGTCGCGTCTATTTCATTTTCTGTTACATTTCAAGTTTTCAACGTATTTTTTTTTAAAGGTATTATAAACAAATCAAAGTTTGATACATTACAATTTTAGATCATAGACAATTATGTAAATAGAGAATTGATCCACATATCATCTTGACTCAAGTTTTCAACATAAACTACACGAAAGATTATAAAATATCACCATCCCCAGTAATCCAGTATAGATTAAAAACATGACGAGAGAAGATGCATGCAGTGATTACAAGAGAATATACAATCAATGAAATGTATTGTCTAATAAGAAAAAAAAAAAATATACTGTACTTAATTAATTTGTTACGAATACCATATTCTTCATAAGTTGCATGCTGAGCTAGCTCATCATTAGCATCCTATGCAAAGACGATGCACATTGCATGCACGTTCTAAGAAAGCAGGATGTGTTAAATTATGCAAACGGGCTTTAACAACATCCAAATAAAGGAGAGAGAGTCCGTTTTATAAGTTCAAAGAAGTTTCATTATAAACTAATTAGCAATAAATGAAGTAATCTCTTATAAAGTGGTAAACTCTCTCTACTTCTAAAGTTTTATATATGTGAGACACTTACATGTGGGTACATATGAGTTTCTTCCCAAGATGTAAATTCAGGGACCGGAGGTGACAAAGACTACGTTTTTTTTAAGTGGAAAAAAAAAAACAATTCTATTAATAAGGAGTTTTATGGTATTTATAAATTATAATTAATACTCCTTTCTAGTCAGTGTTTTGTTCTCTCTTTCCTATTTCATATTTGTCGGGTTTTATTTCCTCTTTCCTTATTTGGAAACCTTTGTGTGGGGTAAATTCAATTCTATGTGGGGTATGATATTTTGTTTGTTCCAAATTCATCTCCTTAATTTTTGTGTCAAAAATAAAGGGGAACAAAACAGTGACTAGGAAGGAGTATCATTTTTAACTACATATATCTATAAAATTTACTCTTTGTGTCTTTATTATTATTGTATAATTTTATTGTTTGTCAGATATATTTTAATAAAAGATAAATAAGTACTTTTTCCGTTCTAATTATTTGTTTGTCTTTAATTAAAAAAGCTCATAAAAAAAAATGTTTAATAATGGTGCCTATATACTAGTGAAGATCCTCTGTTCAACTTTTGTGTCCTATTCTGTGTCCCATTTCATACACATCTTGACACATCAGTTGCTGCAAATAAAAAAATATACAACAAATATGCTAATGTGTTGATGTGTAAGATATGTATAGAGTGCCACATAGAATATGACACCAATTAGAGAGAGGTTCCTCACTTCCTATATACGGCATGTTACAATGTTTGAAAGAAGGAGAATACAAAGAATTTGCAAGTAAAATACCAAAACTGGTTGGAGTAACTATGCGAAAAATAAGATTATATTACTACAATTTAACTTGATTAAATATTCTCAAAAGCCACCCGTCATGGATGAGAAGGATAATCATTGTAGTATCTATCAAGTATCAATGTTAAATTAAATATACTTATCTGTGGCTGTGGACGGTTCCAAACCATGGCAGCCTTGAGATCATCAGTTGCGACCAATTGTATTGGTGGCCTAATATTTGCATGCTACTAAAGTTATTAATTAATTAATTAATTTTAATTAAGATAAATCGATCAATTTATCCTATATATGATCACGCAAGTGTTGCTACGTGTGTATTGCGATTTCCATAACCTATATTAATAATATTCAGATGATATAAGAAACTGATCTCATCATTTCTTGGTTTTTAGCATATCACGTACTACACTTCTTCCATCCTTTGTTCTTACTTACATATCAATCTTGTTGGACTATTTGCGATTATATTTATTAGCAAAGTCGTTAGACGTTAATCACCAATCATAAAGATAACATGTCTTTTATTACTTTGAATATGTACCCGTTAGCCTAGCTACATCACTAGACAACAATTGCCGTTAGGTTCTCAATAAGCTCTATAGTTAGACACGTCCTTTCTTTCTACTTTTCTAGATCCTATATGTATATTATATAATACTATATCCACAAGCTCGCTACATTGAAGAGCAACTAATTTCAGTAAGACTAGTGTTAAGGTTTACTACACTTCTACACCATTTTCAGGTAATATTGACACTATTGAACCATACTGGGTCACTGGTCATGTTAGATTTAGTCTTAATAAAGGTCGTATACTTCATATCAAATTCCTCGCTAAATAATAAAAGTAAAACGCGATCAATTCATGAGAATGCCGCCGAGTTCATTATCTCGACAATGCCATTTTTTTTACTTTTGAAGTGACTTTCTGTTGCATTCACTACCCTCCTCTTGGTTGTCGTACAACCTTTCGGACGTTTTGATCTCTGAAACGTAGATCAACGTGAGGGCTCTGATAGAGATCGTTGCTATTAGTTCGTTGAGTGTTGCACTCCCAAACAGGGTGTTTTAGGCCGACGGGTAGTCAACAACTTTGGACTCAGCATAGATGTGCTTTGTCGTCACGCCTTCTCTGAACATTACCGACAGGCTGATTATCCCCAAAGGGTTTGTGCCTTCTCCTGCGAATCTGTATAAGGGGTTCTTGACTGGCATGAGATGCTCTCAACCCCATCTTATCGAAGCATTCCTTGTACAGGAGATTGGTGTAGACTCCCGTGTTGATCATACATCGGAAGACCTTCTTGTGCCCAATGTGGAGGGCAAGGACTAAAGGGTCTTTATGGGGGTACATGACTCTCCCGTAATCCTCGGTGATACTAGGTCTGGGATGCTTGCCTTCTCGTCTATTAGACACCTGTCGGGGAAGTTGATTGCTGCTTTTATCTCCCGGAGGTTGTCTTTATGTCCCCAGATGGGGCCTCTGTTCTCACCTCCGTCGTGGACCGTCCGAATCTCTTAGACCGGTTAGCCACCCAACCTTTCTTTGACATTCTTTGACTTGTCGGCGTCATTGCGTTTTGACGGCATTCGGACTTTGAATTCATTGAAGTATCCTCACTTAATGAGGTCTTCCACATCGTATTTGAGCTCTCATCAGTCCTCTGTGATGTGACTGTTTTACTTGTGGTACTCGCACCACTTGGTCTTGTCTCTTTCCTGAACCATCTTTGGGGGTTTCTTCCATTAAGGCTCGTTCCTTTTCATGGCATACATTTCCGCTCTTTCAAAGGTCAGAGGTGTGCACGACTCGTGTCAGGGAACATATGGGGTATTTTCCACCGATGGATCTAGTAGGTTGAGCACATGTGACTTTCCCCGACCTTTTATTCCTTCGTCTCTTGCCGTGGGACTTGTCGTTACTATCACTACAACTTAACATGAAGAAAAGAGAAAACATGTAACACCCAATACCCCAAGACACCTTAACAATGACTACCTCAAGATATGGAAGTGCTACCATCTCGGTTTTCCGAGGTAGTGTACATCACAGAAACCATAATGAAACATAAACTAAAGCATTAACTTATTAAAAGGTTACAAGTCTCCCAAAAATAAAAATACATGACAAAAATCCCAAACTGTGATAAGAGTATAAAAACGTGACATGTGGAAGCTAAACTACAAAACGACTGATGATGACTCGGCTCTGCCAATCCCCGTAGCAACATCAACAACGATAATCATCATCACCTGCTAAGCCAACTGCTCACCATCTTCGAATGGATCACCACAGTTTTGAAAACATAAACGGGGTGTGTAACCCTGCCAGATTACCCATCGCAACAGGTAATCCTCTCCGCCAGTGGGGACCACAGCCGTACCACCTAAGCCCCGCTCATCGCAACGAGCGAACCCAAGTCCATTAATGTGCACATCCTCCTTGCGTCGAGAAACACAAGAGGAGAACAATGGGGGTGAGACCATCTCCCGCAATGGCTCACAATCCAATACCAAGACCAACATCCACATCAATACTATAACATCAATATAACTCAACCATAAAGTAATCACAGAGATCATCACATTATACTACATATTGTTCTACAATCGACTGAGTAGGGAAACCCTACCTGACAAGCAAATCCAATCTATCACAGCACAAGGTTCAGAAGCTTCTTCTACGAAATATCCTCCTAGAATACAAGGAATCAATCAATATAATGAACAAAGCGACCAAATCCCAAAAACCCCAAATCACCCAAACTAGGGTTTCACTAACTACATCAAAACCATAAAAGACTAGACCATGAACTTACCCAGATGATTGCAAAAGCAAAGTTGTGAAAATCCCCCAAAAACATGAACTTCGCGCCTTGGATCGGTAGGAATAGAATAGAAGCAGTTTACGTCGTTTAGTTTTTGTGAAATATGATTAATCAACTTAATGAAATGTTTTAACTTTAAAATGCGATTATCAGCTGCTTCCGTTCTATTTATATCAAACCGTGGAAAAACCCGTAACGAACCGGACACTCGGTCGAGTACGATCCACTCAACCGAGTGCAAGACACTCGATTGAGTACGCCACACTCGGCCGAGTGCTATTACACTCGCCCGAGTTCACAACAAATAGACCACTGACAAACTACATACGACAGCTACTTGGTCGAGTACGCCATAGCCAAGTAGCCTTGGCCATAAATATGATGTATTACAGTCTTCCCTCTTTAAAAATGAACTTCGTCCCCGAAGTTCAAACTCATACCTGTATAACATGCACACCTACCACCCCACTATCTAACACCACTCAACTCTCATCCTCCATCCTTGACACTCACTCGCCCAACAACGCAACTCTCAACATAGCATCAACCATAGAATTGCGTTATCTAATTCCACCAATACAGTTCCTCAAGCGAGAATGACTAACAAAATGTTACATTCTACCACCCTTAAAATGAACTTCGTCCTCGAAGTTTACTCACACTTATAATCGTCACCATCCAAAACCTTCCACGCTATTGCAACCATGCCTACCTACAACCATACTCCATAACCATACATACTACTACAACCACCGTTATTACCTTTAATAATACAACCCACAAGTCCATCCTTATTCTACACCAAGACCCGGACCTTCCAGAAATACTGTAACATGCATAACCATCAAACTTTTTTTGTCACATTCTATTACTCTTAAGATAAAAGTTACGTCCTCGTAACCCAACTAGTACAATATCCTTAGCTATTCCTTCCATTATCACCACCTCATGTTACTGACAACCGACCATAACTTCCACACTGATAACTAGTCCCATATCCAAGGCTCTCTCTCTAACAGCTCCCATACTCGTAAACATTCTGCACACCAGCTAACCTTTACCACAAAATCCTCAACATAATCACTACTTCAACTCCTCAACACTACTGCATGACCACATTCTTCTCTATACACGCACTTATCCTCACAATCATAACTCACGTACCACAATTGTTACACACACACACTAGATCCTCAAATCTCTCTTTTTACTGTCGCCAAACTCGTCCATAACTTAACATGAGACTAACTACCAACTCTCCATACTTACCTCCCCGCTAAAGATTATAAACCACTTGCGGCTTTCAGCTCAGTACACACATTCTCCACTATATACTTGCCACAACTATGTCAGTAAATGTCTCATCGAACATAACATCGAAAGTACTCCAACAACCTCTTACAACTATGTTTCACCAGCAAGATATCATTGTAACTATGACAACAACGACTACATAACCAAACCGTATTATACTCTACTCTCACCCACAAGCCGAAAATCATAGGGAAAAGGAGTAAACAAAACAACAATCTATATGCTCATACTAAACTAACATACTATTTAAAAAGCTCGTCTCACAAGTATTCCTCCTACTCCTCCATAACCAATGACGACATCGCAACACCGCCTCCAACAGCTGCACCGCAGCACGAAAGTACTCGCATCGCAACACAGAGTACCATGCCCGAATCGCAAACCGGAACACAATAACCACATTACTAATAACAGAGTCTCGACAAAACGATCATATCTCGACTCATCCAACCACCCCTTACCCTTATCGATATCATCTTACTGGACCACAAAACACCACATATTACACGGAATAACCAGATAACAACTTTATGAATATCATAACATACCACTACTTACGAGGTCAGAACCTCGCATAATCACTTACACACGTCATAGACCCATAATCAAATCTAACTTGCAATCCCGATCACGTAAGTTACCATTTGTTGATTACCACCACCTGACCAACGTGACCATATAACCAATGCTCAACTTCCGACCAACGCTCTCTATCTCAACATCTTATGCTCCCTCGCAACCATGAATACCAATTCCCTATTGCAAATTCCATTAACCATATCAACCATATTACCCCAATATCCATACTAATTCTGTCCGTGATCATCCTACTCCCTTAACTTACCACCCAAGTCTCATACCATGCAATTACTCTACCAACTTCTTACTCCCTTAATTCCTCAAACCTCATGTCTGACATGTTAATCCTTAAATTCCTATATAACCCTTAACTCACACACTCATGATAGTACCATACATCTCCATGTGTCCTTACATGTCCCATAAATTTTGTGAACATACACTCGACTTACTACCATCTTTCTT
>VHZZ01000618.1:7266-21156 GCA_009801015.1 Silene noctiflora | reverse complement strand
TACCCACCATATGGACATCACTGAACTCTACATCGGAGCATAATCCGATGTCCATATGCCAAAAAGTCCGATGTCCATGACCGTTTTTGTAGTAGGGCGGGACAAGGTCATCCCACCCGAGAGAAGGCTATCTCGGCCGAGAAGAGCCCTGCTCAGCTCCACGCTTTTTCGCATCCTACCCTAATCTTGTATTGCTATACGTACCTTGTTTTGTAATATCTTGGGGATCTATCTCCACACACCTCCTATTATCTACCATTAGCCTTAGATTAAATTAGATTAAAAAGGCATTAGATTAGATTAATCTTTCCTCAATTAGTTTAATTATTCTACAATTGCTCTTTAATTATTTGTCAATCTAGTTTTGTAATTGGATTTCATGGGTTTGCATTATATTCATCCATTTCTTTTGTTAGTTGGTGTTTTGTCCGTATTTTACGCAAGCTAGAAATATGGTCAGAGTTGAATTGATATAGGGGTTAGCTAGTATATCATCCTATTTTGATGTTATCGTGGTTGAACCTTTTCACGGATGATTATAAAGAAAATAGAGACAAAAGTAAAAGTAAAGAATAATAAAAGAAAACATGGCACAAAGATTTGCACGTGGAAAACCCTTGAATGGAAAAAAAAAAAAAAATCACGGGCACCATGGCAGAAGAGGATTTCACTATGATTTGAGAGAGTATAAGTATAATGACAATAATGTTTGCTATATTTTCTCTAAGAGTTCTATAGCTTGAGATGTGAATTTTGTGTAGAGATTGTAGAATGCCTTGTGTAGAATGTAGAATGATATTAATGTCCTTAGCTTTGTTGTATTATTCTCCCTATATAATCTTCACCAACGGTAGAATCATTATTCTTCATTAAGAGGAACGTGGATGCGGAATTAATGAAGGGAGTTTGAATGGGAATTGGTGTGGTTTGTCGGGAGAAAGAGGGCATATGAGCCAAGGCAAGCAGAGGCAATGGTGGTACTTAAGGGTCTAGAAAGAGTGAGAAGAAAAAGATGTGAAAGAGTTGTTCTATATAGTGTTTTTTTCTAACTAGAACTAACAAAAGAGGGCATATTGGATGGCCTTTAATCAATAGGAACTTGTATACAATGGCACATGCATGCTCAATAGCTCATGTACGTAAATGGAGTCTACGTAGTAGAAGGTGTAGAACACCGCCCTTCCGCAAAATCTTTGCTTTAGAAAAAAAGTCAAATTCGACGTGAGTTTCATGAATAGTTGCATGGTGCTCCAAAATCACCGTATTTCTTTATATTTTGAGAAGAAGCAATGTCATTTATAATGAGAAAGGCAGTGGAATCTAAAGCAATTTATGTTATTACGATGGTGAATAATGATATGATGGTTTCTCGTTTATTGTTCGTTGATGACAATGTTTTCTTTATGCAAGCTATGGCGTTGAAGTGGATTATGATATGCTAAATTACTTTTGCAACGATATGAAGCGACTTCGGGTTAGAGGTTAATTACGATAGTTTTGTTTGGTAAGGTTACGAATACGGATCACAAGTAGGTGACATAGGTGATTATAAGTAAGTTGAGCGTTAAGGTGGGGGAATAATAGAAATATTTTGGGTCTTCCAATTGTTGTAGGCCAGGGAGCTCCAAGAAGGTAATGTTTGACATTTTTCATGACAAATTGCGCAAGAAGTTGCAAATATGGTGCGTGTAGGATGTTTCTCTTGTGCGGGTAATGAGGTTTTTATAAAGTTTGTGCCCCAATTAATTCCCTACATATGCTATGACTGGGTTTAAGCTTCCAAATAATTTTTACGGTGAACTTCATTCTCTAGTCTCTCAATTTTGGAGGGGTTCGTATGGCGGGAGTACAAAAACGGAAAAAACTTTCACATGGTACCCCTAAACTTTACCACTTTACACATGATATCCAATATTTTAAGTTTGTGTACATAATACACTTCATTTTTTTTTTTCATGCACATGCCCTTTTTGTTGCTATAAAAAAACTCAGTTGGGAATAACTTCTAGACCGGAATTCAGAATCGGCCAATTTTTTTTTCTAAAAAGATTATCTCGTCATAACTTACGATTTGAGAAAAAAAAATTTCGACTGACATTTTATAAGGTTTTTTTAACGAAATTTCAAATCAACCATATCTTCAATCTTAAATTTCCGAAAGACCATTTTCACTTTATCAATTTATAGATCTCAAAGAGATAATCACTTTGAAAAAAAATAGTCGATTCCGATTTCTGGTCCATGATTTATGTTCAATTCAAAATTTTAAGAACAATAAAAAGGGCACGTTGTTCCTGAAAATCAAATCTTAAAGATATCATGTACACAAACTTAAAAAGTTAGGTACCACATGACAAATGGCAAAGTTAGAAGGTAACATGTGAATTTTTCGAAACAAAAATCCAATGGGTAAATTGGCATGATCTATGTCTCCCCACGTGCCAAATGGACTAGGTCTTCGAGATTTTTGAAAATTTTAATGTAACACTTGTAGGAAAATAGGCGTGGCAGTTGATGTCAATTAGAAGCAGTTTAGTGTCGAGGAGAACATCGGGTAAGTATTCTGTGAGATGTTCTTTCAGGTGGAGGTAGGCATAAACCTGAGCTACACTTGGCACGTGATTTAAGAGACTAGGAGCGTAATATGGGAGATAAAGGACAATTGACTATTGACATAGTTGCGAGTGTGGGACGATCTATGGATATAAGGATGGATATAAGGTAATTATTTTAGAATAGTAGTTTTATGGAGGAGGGAGGCCAATTAGGAGCTTTTGATCGCATGTTCTTGAATCAAATAGTCACTTTCTTAAAGAACGGTTTACTTCAAAAATATTTTTGTATACTTAACTATAATGGTCCTCCTTTAAAGTGAAGAGGGCAATCTATTATAGCCGTTTAATAAAACTTATTCTGCAGTACCGAATGGGTCTCTTTCAACGGGGAAAATCATTTGGTACACATATTTTTCTTATCTTTTGATAAAGAACATATCTTGAGTATTCGTTTTAGTTCAGTTCAACAGAACAATCGTTGGTGTTGGAACCTAAAAAAGATAACGAATGTTCTATTCATTCGACATATCGGTATCTCACCAGTGAGGGGGCTAATGATATTGGCTAGTCATATTTTCATAGCCAAAATAGTTGTTGAATAGCATGCGGGAAATCCGGATTATACCTCGCTCACATAAAAATTTCTTTTTGGCAGCTACATAATAAGGTCCTTGATACGAAGTTTAGTGTTGCAAATTGAATGACCATGGTGGATCATTTGTGACCTATATTTAAATATAAGGTGGAGACTTGTCTCCAACTTTCTTGAGGTTGTGGGGTTCGTGGGTGAGTTGTGGGATGGTTGGCTTTTGATGTGGCTATAAAAAGCGCAATTTTGACCCCCTAACGAAGCCCATTTAGCATGCTTATTTGTATTTATTAGGGTCATTTCGGCGTCTTTAGCTTCCTATTTGTTTTTCTTTGAGTTTCTATCCCATTTGTAGGAAATGAAGCAAAATGAGCGGAAACCGAACATAAATGGAGGATTTAGGAGCTTAACTGATGGTACTAATGGCCAAGCATGTAAAGGGGACGGAGACCGAAGACCTAAAGCAAGGTTTGAAGGCTAAAAAGGAGGAAAGCCCCACAACCTAGGGTGATCCCCACGACATATGGGGCAAAACTTACAAGCAGGACAAGTTGGCAGTAGAGCTCGGGCAAGCTAGCCAGGAACTCGGGCGATCATCCAATAACCCTGGCGAGAATCTAAGAACTCGGACGATTTCTCAAGCAGAGCTCACCCAAAGCCTACTCAGCTTGGGCGAGCCATGAAGAACTTGAGCGGGGCACTCAATTCTCCGCCTTGTTTAGGTCATTTGCAAAGACCTAATTAGCCTCTAACCTTTGTATTAGTATAAATTCCCCTCATTTCCCGTTGCGAAAAACACACACTATTAGAGGGATAATTAGTTTAATCACAATTAGTTACTTTAATCTCTCCATAATTATACTTTAATCTTTCTACAATTAGTCTTAGATCTAACTTGTATTTGAAGGATTGCTAGGTTGTAATTGAAGAAAGTGACAATTCTTCATTTATCAAAGGGCTTCTTCTATTTTAATCTTTATTATTATTGTTCATCTCCTTAAGTTGGTACAATTCTCTCCTCTTTACTTATTTTTTTGTTAATCTTTGTTAATGACTTTACTTTGTTCATCATGTTTTCTCTTGCTTTGATGATTGACAACATTACTTGCTTGAACACCATTATGATGAGTGAGTAATCTCCTAGGTAGGGTTAATAGGGGGATTAGGGGATTGAATAAAGGGTACATCCGTACCTTATTGAGTTGATTTTGGTTGATTAAATTTGTTGATTTTGGTTGATGAAAAGCTTTTCTCCATATTGTTTGCACCCTAATTTTACATACTTACTTTCATTTGTTTACATTTATTGTTAGTAGTTGTACTTGTTCTATTCACCTTACCAATCAATCAATTGTGACATCCTTGTTACTATTTTAAACACTTTCTTTTTTAAGACAAAACATAACTTGATCGTCCTTTAGGTTCAAACTCTATTTATTACTTGCTAAAGTTGTTTGTTGAGTTATAAATATAGTTTTGTGGTTTAGCGACACATCAAAATGACGTCGTTGCCGGGGATGATGTAATTTGTTTTGTTATGTTTTACTTGTGCTTTTCGTAGTAACTTTGTTTTGGCCTTAGGGAACCTGTTCCTTAAGGTAGTGCTAATTTCTTTTCCTAGTGTTGTTTATTGTATGTTTAGAAGATCACATTGTGGTAACCCATTACCAATTGATCTTGAAATTGAATGAACGTTGAGAAACATTAGAAGTAGATCCACTTCAACCACGGAAGGACTAATTTCTTTGACTGATAGAGGTTTAGTTGACATTGGGATTGAGTTTGTTAATCCATTTGCAAGGGAACCACAAAACAACCCCCTATACAACCCACAAAATCAACCAACCATGCCAAAATTCTCATTACATTCCGTACCAACAAAATAATACCTACCAAATGGTACTCTCACACCCGCACACTTGACGGGAAATTTCATACCAAAATCCGCTTTTATCCAATTAGTTGAGAGGAACCAATTTAGGGGTATGCCGAGTGAGGATCCACACCTCCACATGGAAACCTTTTGTGATTATTGTGAAGCTATATCTCAAATGGATGTGACTCAAGATCAAATACGTTGGGTACTATTTCCATTCTCACTAATTGGAACCGCAAAGTAATTGCTTAAGAGTTTGAACAAAACTACTTTTGGCATCGATTCATGGAACAAGCTTGCTTTGGCTTTCTACGAGAAATTCTACCCATCGAAGAAGACCAATATTCTTAGAGGTCAAATCACCATATTTAAGCAAAGAGATGAGCAATCATTATATAAGAATTGAGAGTGTTTCACTTTGAAGGCCATTTGCCGGTCTTGCCCTCACCATGGTCTTAGTGAATGGTTTCTAGTTCAACAATTTTGAAATGGATTATATGAGGAATCAATGAATATTTTAAACATGGTGTCAAATGGTATGTTTATCGAAGTTGATGACAATCAAACATGGAGAAAAATTGAGGAGATGGCGCCTTATAGTTCTCAATATAGTCGACCTCAAAAAGCTAGTAGTAGATGACGTCATGAGGTGGATTCCATCACACAACTCAGTGTCGACTTTGGTGCTCAATTAAGCTTTCACATGGATAACATGAATTTAAAGTTCAAAGAAGCCATAGAAGAAGTAAAGAGAGCTCCATTTCCACCAAAGCAACAAACGGTTCATCATGTTTATGCCATGTCAATGACACCATCTATTCCAAGTGAAATTTGTGATAGTTGCGGAACTATAACAACCTAACCCATCACCGTCGTAACATAACCCCAATACGATGGGATGTGTACCTTTGGGTCTATTATTTGTCCTCACTTAAGCCCAAAATCACAAGGCTTTGTTACTAAGTGGTGGGTGAAATCCTTTATAAATATCTCATAAGCTTCTTATTTTNAAGCCCAAAATCACAAGGCTTTGTTACTAAGTGGTGGGTGAAATCCTTTATAAATATCTCATAAGCTTCTTATTTTCCCGATGTGGGACAACTTTTCTCTCAATTTTTGGGGTGTTACAAACTCACTCACTTAAAGCACACAATATCCTCGTTGTGCCTCATAGATKATCGCAACCAAGCCCAGAATCCTCCCCCGCTAGGTGGGTGAACTGGGTACTCCTGACCACATGCTCACTACCCCACTGTCGCAGGGTTACTCTAACACCATTTATAACAACCTAACCCGCCACCGTCGTAACATAACCCCAATAAGATGGGATGTGTACCTTTGAGCCTATTATTTGTCCTCACTTAAGCCCAAAAGCACAAGGCCTTTTTACTAAGTGGTGGGTTAAATCCTTTATAAACATATCATAAGTTCCATATTTTCCCGATGTGGGATAAATTTCCTCTCAATCTTTTGGGGGTGTTAGAACCTGACCCGCCACCGTCGTAACACAACCCAATATGATGGGATGTGTACCTTTGGGCCTATTATTTGTCCTCACTTAAGCCCAAAATCACAAGGCTTTGTTACTAAGTGGTGGGTGAAATCCTTTATAAATATCTCATAAGCTTCTTATTTTNAAGCCCAAAATCACAAGGCTTTGTTACTAAGTGGTGGGTGAAATCCTTTATAAATATCTCATAAGCTTCTTATTTTCCCGATGTGGGACAACTTTCTTCTCAATTTTTGGGATGTTACAAACTCACTCACTTAAAGAACACAATATCCTCGTTGTGCCTCATAGATGATCGCAACCAAGCCCAGAATCCTCCCCCGCTAGGTGGGTGAACCGGGTATTCCTGACCACATGCTCACTATCCCACGGTCGCAGGGTTTCTCTGATACCATTTATAACAACCCGACCCGCCATCGTCATAACACAACCGAATACGATGGGATGTGTACCTTTGGGCCTATTATTTGTCCTCACTTAAGTCCAAAAGCACAAGGCCTTGTTACTAAGTGGAGAGTGAAATCCTTTATAAACATCTCATAAGCTCTTTATTTTCCCGATGTGGGACAACTTTCCTCTCAATCTTCTGGGGTGTTTAAGGAACTTTAGGACATGATCAACATGAGTGTAGAGGGACAAGTGAGCAAGTGAATGCTTTCTAAGCATATCGTAATGGCACCGCATACTCAACTTTTACAATGAAAACACAAAGTTTCATCCTAAACTCTCATATAAAAGATAAAATGTTCAAAACCCACAACAAACATACATCCCATCTCCTTTGAGAATCTCATTCAAAAACCTTTCTACAACAAAACCTAACCTTCATACAACCGACCCGATGATTCTTTTGATGTGCCAAAAGCGGTCTTACAAATGCAAAAGAATCAACAAGATTTCTTTGCTCAGATGCAAATGGATAGCCAAGAAAAAGAAATTACAAACAGCAATATCCTAGCCCAGAACAAGATGCTTGAGACTCAATTATTATCTCAAATGGCCTCATCTAGCTCAAAAAGACAAAGAAGACAATTACCTCCTCAAGATAATCCACCCACAAGAAATGAGATGGTTTATGCTATCCACTTAAGAAGTGGTACTCAATAAGAGAGTCATATGGTGCTAAGTAAGGAGATTGTTGTTGAGGCAAGAAGCAAAAGAGATGACAAAAGCTTGGAAATGAGTGATGGTAATGGTACAAGGAAAATGAAGCGAAAGTGGTGGGTGTTAACAATGATGAAAGTGTGTGCCCTTAAATTTCTTCCCTTTTTAGTGGTTTGGAGAACTAGTATCTACGATGGAATGTGTGTACCCTTAAATTGCTTCCCTTTTAGTTGATTTCTGTCACTTAGATGAGGAAAGTGGTTATTCTTATCTAGATGCATCCTTTGATTTGTTTATGTGCTTCGTGTAGGATGCATGGCCATTCTGGCAAGCCTCACCTTTCCTTGCAAGAAGGCATTCTACCTCATGGATGTTTTGTTGTGAGTTGAAGGGGCATAGTGAGACCCGATAATTGTCTCATATTCATTTTAGCTTAAATAAAGGTCTTGGTTTAGTCACCTCTTTACTCTGGACAAGTAAAGGTTCGGTTTGGGGATAATTGATGTAGCCATAAAAGCGCATTTTTGACCCCTTAACGAACCCCATTTCGCATGCTTATTTGTACTTATTAGGGTCATTTTGGCGTCTTTAGCTTCCTATTTGTTTTTCTATGAGTTTCTAGCCCATTTGTAGGAAATGAAGCAAAATGAGTAGAAACCGAGCATAAATGGAGCACTTATGAGCTTAATTGACAATACTAATGGCCAAGTATGTAAAGGGGACGGAGACCGAAGGCCTATAGCAAGGTTTAAGGATAAAAAGAAGCAAAGCACCACGACCTAGGGTGATCCCCATAGAATATGGAGCAGCATTTGCAGGAAGGACAATTTGGCAGTAGAGCTTGGGCGAGCTAGCCACGAAACCGGGAGAGCATCCAAGAACCCGGGCGAGCATCCAATAACTATGGTGAGTTCTCAGGCAGAGCTCACCCAAAGCCTATCCAGTTCGGGTGAACCATGAAGAACTCGGGCGGGGCACTCAATTCCCCGCCTCGTTTAGGTCATTAGCAAAGACCTAATTAGCCTCTAACCTTTGTATTAGTATAAATACTCCTCATTCCCCATTAGAAAAAACACACACTATTAGAGGGATAATTAGATTAATCGTAATTAGTTACTTTAATCTCTCCATAATTACACTTTAATCTTTCAACAATTAGTCTTATATCTAGCTTGTATATTTGAAGGATTGCTGGATTGTAATTGAAGAAGGTGATAATTCTTCATTTATTAAAGGGTTTCTTCTATTTTAATCTTTATTATTATTATTGTTCATCTCCTTAAATTGGTACAATTCTCTACTCTTTACTTATTTTTTGTTAATCTGTGTTAATTACTTTACTTTGTTCATCATGTTTTTTTTTTTTTTTTTTTGCTTTAATGATTGACAATATTACTTGCTTGAACTCCATGATGATGAGTGAGTAGTCTCCGAGTTAGGTTTAATGGGGGATTAGGGGATTGATTAAAGGGTAGATTCATACCTTATTGATTTCATTTTGGTTGATTAAACTTGTTGTTGTAGTTCTAGTAGTAGTGTCCATGTTATGTTTGATAAAATGCTTGACTCACGACCTTGCATGATTCTCTACCCATTGAACACCTCCTACAAGACTGAAAGTCTTAAGAGATGTAAGACCATGCACTATGCTAGTAGGGTGATCGGGTGTACTCCAGAATCTTACCCGACTCAACCTATCACTACGCCAAATATGAGCATTAACAACGAACAAAACACAACGGTTTATTACATATAATAACGGTATTAAGGGTACCTGTAATACTACTCAAATTTCTAACTTTGTTTTTAATTTATAAACTCGAACTTCGGGGACGAAGTTTCTTTCAAGAGGGGAAGATTGTAATATCCCAAATATTTTTTGATATTTTATATTTCATATCCTTTATTTTTATTTACGGAATTTTATAAAAGAGTTAATTTTTTTTTAAAAAACTCGTTTTATGGTCTTTCCTATTATTATTATTATTATTATTATTATTATTATTATTATTATTATTATTAAAGTATTAAAAAGAAAGGGCAAATAATATTCATTCATACACCCCGTGGCTTTTTCCCACTCTATTAATGATAACCTATTTCCTATTTAGCCGTCACTCCCTATAAACCCTTTTATTTTGTTCTCTCTTGCCCATAATTATTCTTTTAAGTTGTTTCCCTAATAGCGGCCTTTAGCGTTTTAGCCGCCTTCTTACTCATGCACAAATTCATCATCTAGTTATCATCTTGCACCATTATCTTCCGTAAAGCTAATTCTTGCCCATCATCACAATTACATTACATGATAATGAACATCTTATTGTTGTCTTGCTCTCCTGAATCTACCACATATTGGTACGGTGGTTCATATTCACCAAAAATTATTCACTTCTTGATTCGTGTATTCTTTGGGTCGATTTCCTAGCAATTTGTAAATAATTATTAGATGGATCTCATCGGTCGAGGTAACACGATTCTACCGATCCTAATAATTTTATTATTGTTCGAGGGTGTATATTGTATTTTTTAATTGCTTTGTTGGAATTTTGTGTTGAAATTTACAGTAGAGTTATTTATATGGTTGAATTTGTTTTACTGTATGATAATTTTTGTTATTGGTAATAATAATAGTACTAATTATATTTTATCGTTGTGACTTGTGAGATGGGTTAAGTTATGTGTTGATTATTTAAGGTGCCTGAGTTTAAGCACTTGTTATTCGGGTTAAATGTCAAGTATTGAGATTACTTAGCTTGTAAGGAAATCACGTGAGGGTGCAATGAATGGATAAAGCTCGACCATGTGTGAATTTGATAATATAGTATTTGGTTGCTGCCAAGTGTGTATGCATTAGGATGTTATGGGGAGTCTATGAATTTAGGCGGTGATATATTGGCAAGGTTATTTTGGATTATCATATTGGTTTACTGTTGTGATTGCTTATTCGTTCGATATTGTATTTTTAATTGTCGTTTCCTTGACCTTGACTCGTGGGAGAGTAGCTTAGAATTTTATTCTAAGTGTTGAGCTGTTCCTTTACAGGAATGTTTGACGATATTGATATTGAGATTGAGATTGGTTGTTATGAGGCCATTGTGCCATATTGTGTTTACGGTTTAGAGTGACCATGGTTATTGAGTTATCTTATTATGAGTTTGAAATCGATATTGAGATGAAAATATTGTTTTGCGGTTTTATTCCGCCAGTTCACTCACCCTTTGTCTTTGTCTTAGGGTCGACGATGAGAATACGATATCTGGTTACTTTGGAGTATTATATTATCAGACGGAGTAATGAGTGAGACGGAGTAATAAGCTAAGACTTAGTTAATTATGGAGGCGAGGAATGAGTACTTTATTAGAGGAATATTATGGAGTGGATTGTGGTTGAGATGAGTTCCGGGGAGTGTTTTTACTATTCTGTTTGTTTATTTTTATTTTTACGTGTATGTGTTTCCACGCCATGACCAAAAACTATTCTGCTTATATTGAGGTATTATCTGTTACTCAGCTTTCCGGCTGACGTGTTTTCTCACTTTTGGGCTACTCGTCATGGGGTAGTTCATTTCTCTCTTCTGGTTTTATTTCAGGTGACTTCCGCTGCAGTTCAAAAGGATTTTATTTCAAGTCAAGATTTTAGTTAAAGCTTTGTAAAAGTTTTTGATTCAGATTTGTATTATTTTATTTTAAAAAGGATTTGTATCGAGAGACTTTGTATATTGATTATAATATCCCTGTATTTTGGCCAGTTTTGAATGTAAAAGTTAGTTTTAATTTAGCCGAAAATCAGGGGTGTTACAGTACCATTGTCAAACTTTGGCGAAAACCTAGGCGCGTAACTTATTCATCGTTTCTACAACGGTTGTTAGAAGAACCGTTATAAAAAGTGTGACAAAAGACAACGGTTATAGAAGAATCGTTGTAAATTACAAAAGACAATGGTTGTTGGCATAACCGTTGTTAAAAGTGTGACAAAAGACAACGGTAATGCAAGAACCATTGTAAAACGTGTGACAAAAGACAACAGTTACGCAAGAACCATTGTAAAAAGTGTGACAAAAGACAACAGTTATTAGAAAAACCGTTGTAATATTTTACCCTTTTATATATATATATATATATATATATATATATATATATATATATATATACACACACACACACGCTTATTAAAACCCCTTCAACTCAACTATTCCTAATAACCTTTGGACACAAACCCTCTTTCTCGCAACCCCTCCCTCTCGCCGCCGTCATTATCGTGTAAATTTTACTTAAATTTTACATCATAAATCATCGCCTCTTTGCCCTTGATCTCGCTCTTTTATAAAATATGATTGATGTGTACCATTTATTTGTAATAAATCTTGTTCTTGAAGGTTTAATTGGGTGAATCGGTATAATTTTGTTTAGGAAGTGGTTGCATATAAGGTATATTTATTTTCTAAGTAGGTGCATACTGGTATATGTAAATGTGGAATTTTTGAAACTCGTGTTTGTTGTTGTTGTCACTCCTTTCGTGACAACATATTTATTATCCATATGTTATACTACAAGCTTTTTTTGTTTGATTTTTGAAGGTATGTGTTATCATGTTGGTTTATACTACTAGTAACTGTAAGGCTAAGTTATAGTGATGTGGTATCCGAAAGTATGTGTTTTCATGCTAATTTAGTATCTTTGGTTGGAAAAATTGTGAATTTTGGTGTTATTGAGTTGAATTATTGTTGATTCTTATTGACTTATATTCATCTTAGTCGCATAATATTACCTTTATTTTGTAGGAGATTAATGTAGCTAAAGGATCAAAAGAAAGTAGAACTTCTACAAATTCACCCAAAAATCTACTTGAGGTATTAATTGATAAGGGTAAAGTCGCGTTCCCTAAGTCAAAGTAAACCTAACTTGGTACTAACAAAATAGCTAGTGGTAAGACAGGTATTGAATTCACAAGGAGGCGGTAATTATTCACTTTGCTAATATCAAAGTTCATCTCAAAGTAACAGTTTCTTGAAGATTTGGTTTGCTTGATTTCTATAAACTAAGGCAATGTAAATTAAAGTTGTAAACAAATATAATTAAAAGGTCTAGGGATCAGGTCACAAGATCGGTCGATCGAATTACCTAAGGTCACAAGATCGGTCGATTCAATTATGCCCTTTAGATTCAGTTTAACATGCAATCGCTATAATTAAACTTTACCTATCTAATTATCGCAGCCTATATTAATTCTAACCCAGTCGGTGAAAGCATTAAATTGCTAGACTAATTATCAATTCAGGCCTAAATCAAATAATTAGAAGAAGAACAATAATCAAACGATAATTCATGTGATATTACTAACAATTAAATCATTAACCCCCTTCTAATCAACCTAATTCCCCTTTACCTAGATGAAGTGATTAGATACTCATGATAAGAGAACAATAATAATAATAATAGAAGACATAATTAAAAGCATTTAATAAGAACAATTGAGCAATTGAATAACTAGATTGAATAATAATTGAAGAAATATTAAAATACCATAGCAAATGATTGTTGAAAGAGTTGTAGATCTGAAAATAATGCTAACCAACTAACTTAGGAGTTTTGAAGGTAAATAATGCGTAACCTAATAACATAATACGAGCTTAGTATATATATTACAAATTAGACGACTTCTAGGAAATATCGAAAAAGTCTTCAGCAACTAGGATACTCGATCGAGTACAGTATACTCGATCGAGTACAGTATAATCGATCGAGTACAGGTCCACTCGATCGAGTATGCACACTTCTCAGCTTTCTTTCGTGCAATATTCAATTCTTATCTTCCATTCTTCTAGATTTCCGTGTCATGCTTCGTGTATTCCGCCATGCCAATTCCGCAGTGCTCCACTTGACTCAATTCTTCAAAAATGCGTCATTCTTGCATTTAAACACCAAGTAGCGGCAGTATCGACATTCTAATGTAAAAGGCATATAAATAACGTAATTAGGACGTAGACCACATAAAAAACGACTTAAAGGGAGTCATAAAAGTATATATAAGTATGATTCATCAAACTCCCCAACTCTTTGCTTGTCCTTAAGCAAAGCAAACACACAATACAAAATAGCAATCATACAAATGGTGAATGAATAACTCGAAGCTAATGTTTATGCACAGACAAATCCCAAGCTATCCATTGTTGGAGAAAAGTGTCCCCGACAATAATGCGATCACAAATTGTCGATCATAATTGATCACATATGTAAATCTCACATAAAGAATACAT
>VHZZ01000616.1:93133-105211 GCA_009801015.1 Silene noctiflora | reverse complement strand
TATTCCTGCAAATTAACTAAAGAAATCCAAAGTACGCAATTCGGGGCACATTTGCATAAACAAATGACAATAAAAGCATGAAAGTACGTGCTAAAATGGCCGAAAAAGACTATATAAATAGCACGTGTCAAATCTCCCCAAACCGAACCTTTGCTTGTCCCCAAGCAAACTAATGCAACTAACTAAAACCAAATAGAAAGGAGCGAGACATATATTAGCTGAAGCCATCAACTTAAACCGTTTAATGCAAATGAATCAACTTCTAGTAGCTAAATATCAAAGCAAACGAATTTATGCATATTTCAAAGACAGTTGAACGTTCGACCTTGCTAAACTTTCAAAATTGGACTCTCGCGGGTCACTCTTCACTCATAAAGCAACGATAAGCAAATATATGTGAAAGAGAGAGAAGAAATAGTCGCTCACCTAACTACGACCTACATAAGCATGCATGCAGTTTTGTATGAAAGACGATTCTAGCTACCGTACACATACACTCCAACCATCAATGTCCGTCACATGCCAAGTGCTTACATAAATTGGATAAGTGAGGTAAATGGGTAAGAAGGGGCAAAACAATTATGGATAAGAGGATGCAATAGTCAAGCTAGCTACCTAATCAAAAACCATTCAACAATATCCCAACTTCAAACTCAATTAATATGATCACAATGCCAAAATTCGGCAACTTCTCATTAGAGCCAAACACATGAGTCGGAAACAAAAACAATTAGCTTATGAAGTATCAACAATTCCCCAAAAGATATGAATAAGACACGGGAATAAAGCCATCTCTATTTTTCTTTCTCTAAGGCCTCGACCTCTTCTTTTTTTATTTTTTTTCGACTTCTTTGATACTTTTCTTTTTTTTCATCATTTTTTCATTATATATATATTCAACTAGTTTTTAAAGCAAAACAATTCCAACTCCATATCTCCAATTTCCTCCCATTACCAACTCCAATCACAATGACACGAATCAAAATTGATACAATTATACATGTACCCCAATAACCAACTCTAGACTAGCTTGACACAAGGTAGGCTAAGTTTGGGTGTAGTTATGGGTCAACTGGCAAAATTTGGCTAAATGTGGAGTTAAATGGGTAAAATGTAGAAAATGGAGCATGTAACCCGAGTGTATGCAGGCAAAAAGCAATTGAATTTCATACTTATGCAAATTAATGTTACATGCCGTGCAAGGAGTAACTACTTTCAAATCCTACATGAAATTGGTCATAAATGTCAACAATTTATAAGGCTCTAATTCCTTATAATTTTTAAGCAGTTTTCCAAAATTTCAAGTCAAGTCTACTGGTTCAACATATTTTGAAACAAAATTCAAGAAATTGCTTTGAATTTTTCTAAAAGTTATGAGACAATGCAAGGCTTAAGCCAAAATGACAATTTACAGCATATTAATACTCCAATCATCCTAAAGTGCAAAATAAACCTGATTTTTTTTAAAGGAGAAACAATGCATGCGAAAATGCAATAGACATGAATGCAAAACAAATGCATATGCGGACTCAAGTGTGCATTACCCCTCCCCAAACCAAAACGTGCAATGCCCTCATTGTACTCAAAACTAACTGACAGTAGCAAAGGGGAATGGGAAACACAGACTCAAATGCAAAATAAACGAAACTAATACTAAAGGAGATGAAATAGAGAATCAAAAAAAACTTACAAAATAAAGCCTCCCCAAACCAGCCAGAAAACTGGGGAGGTAGTAGCAAGCAGTAGCTACTAGTCGTCTGGACCCTCTAAGTCACCAGCCGTAGGCTGGAAAGTGGGGTCCCTCTCCTCCTCCTCGGTCCTCATCCTTAAAGCGAGCTCAGCTCTCAACCGCACCGCTCTCGCTACCGGATCCTCCTCAGGCTCAGGCTCAGACTCGGACTCAGACTGAGGGTACCCGTCCTCTGGGTATCGGTAGAAAGATGGGTGTGGCCATCCTGCAGGGATGGGTCGTCTTCTCCTCATATGGTGCTCGTATAGAGGAAACAAAGCCAAGGCTTGATCCCTCTCCATCCTAGCCGTCCTCCTGCAAACATCTAAAATAAGCGCATCACGACGCCCTTGGTCTAGGACCCCAGGCGCATCAAAAGCAGGTGGAAGAACAAAATTAGCCGGGTAGCCCGACTGAGTAGAGGTAGAAGTAGAGGTCTGACCCTGCGGTGTAGGTATAGGTCCCGTGTGTGGAGGAGGTAAAGGAGTAACAGTCTCACGGGGAGTCTCAGAAGGCTCCCCTACTTCCCTACCAGAATGGGAAGTCTCCTTCCGCTTTCCCGTAGTGGGAGTAGTAGAGGAAAGGAGGTAAGAAGGGATACGAGGTTGCTCAGTAGCTCCCGTCACCTCCGGAAGAGGAGTAAGACGGGGTAAAGAAGGGTCAGGTAAAGTCAAAGTATCGGACGCGGAGATCTTCCACGTCCTATGGTCTTTACGGAGCCAGTGCATATCAAACATAGACGAAAGGTGTAATACCCGCCCTTCTAGGTTCTTTGACTAGCGTTGACCGACCGTAGTACTTGCCGAGTCTCGTCTAGTTCCTCGTGGATGGGTGATAGTTGAGTCACTCGATCTAGGTGTGGTCACTCGATCGAGTAACCTAGTTACTCGATTGAGTAGGTGGCACTCGATCGAGTAACTAAGTTACTCGATCGGGTAAGTTGCGTCAGCGATAAAAGATATATCGCGGAATCAGAAAGTAAAATCAGTTTTCTTTCATTTCATTTTTTTTCCCTAAAACCTAGATGTCGCCTCGACAGTTTCCCTTGTTCTCACCCTTCCGAGAACCAAGGGAGGTGCGTTGCCATGGGAGTCGGGAGCAGGAGTCGGGAAGTGATCTTGTCGCCGGATGCTAGCATAGGTATGTATACAGTCATTGCCATCTTGGTTGTTGTTTGTCTAGTTTTATGAAGTAATAGGGTTAGATGTCATTGTGTGTCATAGGATGCCGACGATGGCTTGCGCGGTGAGGCTGCGTGCGGAGTCGATGCGGTTTGCTAGAGGTAGGTTTTCCCTACTCAGTACTATACATTGTGTGGTTGCGATGTTGTCACTGTAATGTGGTATTTGGCTATGGTTGCATTGTATGACGATGTTGGCAATGTTATTGTGATGATGATTGTATGCTTTATGCTGATTGATGTGATGATGTGTTGGAGTTGGGGATTGGTGTGTATGATGCGAGATGCGTTCTCGGCTGAGTGGAGTCACTTGCGGGAGTGGCTTCACGCCCTTGGTTCGCCCTCCGTGGAACCCGCCACGGGAGGGGATGTGCACATTAATGGACATGGGTTATCGCTCGGTTTGATGAGCGAGGCTTAGGTGGGAACGGCTGTGGTCCCCTACTGGCAGGGCTACACACCTTGGGTGTGTAGCCAGTGATGCGACAATGATGGTATGGTGTGGGGTGGAATGAGATGGAGAACTGTGATGTTTTGTGTACTTCTTGTTTGCATTCCTTGTATGTTGTATGGTACTGACCGTGTGTGGTGTTTTCCTTGTTGTTTCTTGTGCTGTGTCTGCCGTGATCCGTATGGTGAGCAGTTCGGTTGACAGGTTGTCTTTGGAAGTCTTGTTGGGAGTCGGAGGGACGAGTTGCCACGAGTCACGACGACTTAGTTTTGAGATGATAGATTATGAGTTGTATCTTTTCCGTTTTGTCTTGTAATCAGTTGTAAACCATTTAATTGGTCTATTATCGACGTTTGATCATTACTTGCCTCGGGAAACCGAGATGGTAACGCCTCTGTCTATTGGGAAAGGTCTTGTTAAGGCTTCTTAGTAGATGGGGGTGTTACAAAAGGTCCATGAGACAATCGTCACAAAGAGGCTCTAGACCATCAGGGAATGCAGGAACTAGCCGTCGGGCTATATGAGTAGCCAAGCCCCCTGAAATAATGGTCGAATAGAGGGCATGCTCGACATTGTGAAAGTGTTAAGCGGTCAAGTAAGCAATGTTCAACACGAAAGGGGTACCACTGTCAATGTTAAGGTACCCCGCTAAAATAGCCAACTCAATAACATTCACGTTGTTAGGCTCGGGTCTAGCAAGAATGGTACTACCTACAAGTCGCTGCTAATACCTAATTTGGGGAAGGTGGATGTGTCCACCCCTTCGTGTACGAACAGGTCCGTGTGAAATAGCTGGCCAGATCACATCGGTGAGCTTCCGAGGAGGCTCATGATCTCCTATGCTGGCCAAGCCTAGATGGGCACCAAAGTCGGCCAAAGTCAAAGAGTAAGTCTCATTAAAGAGACGAAAGGAAATGCATTGACTGGTCTTATCAGCCACATAAGCTGACACGTCAAAAGTGAAGGAGCTAAAGAATTCTAAAGTGAGTGTCCTATATGTGAGCTCCTTCAAGGTAGCTAAACCGCGCATCCCAGTCCCTTTAAGCAAGTCAACTACATGTTCCAAAAGTCCTAAAGTTTCTAGGTCAGCACAACTTAGAAAACGAGTCGACCTCATATTACAGTTGACAAGTTCAAGAAAGCGCTTACGGTGAGCAGAAGTTACGAATACTACCGTGGAAAATTCCGGAATGGAATTCAAAGAGTCGTCCTCGCTACCAGTGGTGGTGTCGAGCGCAACTCGCGAACTTGTACCTGTTTTAACATTTACAGGAACAAAAGTAGTGACAACAGGAGTAGTCACGACACCAGCAGTGGGCACGACCTGAGTCGACAAGGCTAGGGTCGACTCGGGTTGATTAGTAGGCAAAACAGACGCAGAAGGGGAAGGGGAGACAGCGGCAGCAGTAGCCGCATCAGCAGTAACTGCCACGGCAGAGGCGTCAGACGACTCAGAAAATTCACCCTCAACCCTTTGCTTTTTATTAGAAGACTCCATATTTGCCAATTAATCAACAATAGCAAGTAAATCCCTAAATTAATTGAACAAAACGAAAATCCCCAAAACGAGTCTGCAACCCATAATTTATTCGAAATCAGAAAATGCAATGAACAATGAAATTAGAGGGGATTAGGAACTTACTTAGACAAGATACTCAACAAAAGAGACCAATTAATACCGAAGTAAACCCAGAAATCAAATTAGTTTGATTTTCGCAAACCCTAATTTGAAATTCTTCGATTGAACCCGAAACAACAAAGTAAAATTAGGGGTTTTGGTTTAATTGGTGCTAGGGTTTGATTTGGGTAGTATGGTTGTGGATTCGTGAAGAAGATGAAGCAGGTTGATGGAGATCGAATGGATTTGAGTCTTCTCTTCTTCTTTCTCTCTTTCGAACGAGCAACAGGGAGTGAAGAGCAAATGAGGTTAAAATTTAATAACTCTTAATACTTACTGAGCGCAGCAATTCGATCGAGTAAAATGTATCACTCGATCGAACATTTTTCTTCGGGCTTTACTCGATCGAATTATTCAGCTTGTTCGATCGAGGGATCTCCCTTGGCCCTTATACGTTGTCGATCGAGAGACATCAAGATTTCGATCGAGTGACTTTTAATGGTCACTTTGCTCGATCGATTGCAAGCGATGCTCGATCGACTTTCCTCTTGAACACGCATCCTCGTGTATTGTTCTCGTTTGCTGCGTCCTGCAAATGCACGAAATATCCACACGAAAATACCGCAAACTAACACAAAAATCCGTAATCTAATATTTGTCCTAAATTAACTAAAGCTAATTAAGCTAATTTAAACTAATCCTAATTACTAAAGATGCAGTTAAATTGTCAAACAAAATACAAAAATTTCTACAAGCCGAATAGCTCCACGACTTAGATTCCGAAGCACTTAAATAACCCACGGGAAGGCTTTTGACTAAAAGAGGTCCCTTCAGCATTATAAACCGTCTCCTTAGGTTTCCATATGATTTCGTTAGTCAGAAGAGAATATTTTGCTTCTGCGTAGGCCACGATTCGCTTCTTCACTTTACCAGGCCTATCATTTGAATCATCCCTCACTCCTCCATCTTCAATATCGACTTTAGCAATGAGATGTAATCTCGTAATGCTCCTTTCTCCGGGATCTCCAAAATCCAATTCGCTGAAATCTGAAGCAACAGAAACAAAAGAACGATCCTTCATTTTGCTCCCAAGCCGGGGCAGAGGTGTTAATACAGCAGAATATGTCTCATTATTAATATCAGGAGGATCCGTGTTAGGATCTATATAGGGTATGGCATTACAAGGCTTGATTTTCATCGGTGTCCTCCGAACGCTAGATTGATGGAAGGTCAATTGTTCATCCCCTACCTGCAAAGTCAAAGTCCTACCCCCAATATCTATCACTGCTCCCGCAGTGTACAGGAATGGTCGTCCTAAAATAATAGGAGTATATACGTCCTCGGGAATATCTAGAACCAAGAAGTCAACGGGAATGAAAAATTTCCCAATCCTTACGGGTATGTCCTCTAAGATGCCTAGTGGCCGTGATAAGGTACGGTCGGCCATCTGCACGGTCATATTAGTAATACGATATTTTGTTAAACCAAGTCTCTTAGCAAGAGACAATGGCAAAACACTGACACTAGCTCCAGTATCGCATAAAGCGTTGTCAATCAAATAGGTCCCTATATGGCAAGGTATAGAGAAATTGCCTGGGTCAAACTTTTTAAGTGTTAGCTTATTTTGAATAAGGGCGGTGCCCGCTTCAGTGAAAGCTACTTCTTGGTGATCTTTTATATGCCTCTTACGTGATAGAATGTCTTTCATGAATTTCATGTAAGAGGGTACCTGGGTAAGTAACTCGGCAAATGGAATGTGCACCTGAAGGCTCTTCAAAATTTTGGCAAATTTGCCAAATTCGCGCTCAAGCTTCCTATCTACTAACCTTCCTGGATATGGGACCGGAACAGGAGTGATCAGGTCATCTTTTTTATTCACATTATCGCCTCCATTAGCATTAGACGATAACTCATCAATTATATCACTCGCCAATTTCGATCGAGAAAGTTGTTTATTCGATAGAACATCTTTCTCTTCAATATCTTTCGATCGAGCAGTACAAGGAGGTCGATCGAATTGTTCGGTGTGCTTAGTGTTCGATCGAGTGATGCTCGAGGGTCGATCGAACGTTTCTTCAAAAATTTCACTCGATCGAGCTCTGTAAGGCTCTCGATCGAGTGGCTGCACAGTACTAGGTGAGATATTATCCTTATAAACAGTGTTTTTGACACCCGAGTCATCAATTTCATCATTTTCCTTTGGCATGTCGGGTCCTTCATAAAAAAATCAATTCTTGTGCGAACTGCATATACCGCCTCGGGTTGTCTCATACTCTGATTAGCCATTACTTGAGCTAACTGGGTCTCAAGTTTCTCAATAGCGACATCTTTAGCTTCAACCACCTGCATAATATTTTGTGTTTGTAGTGCAAGTGTTTTGACCAAAGAGGTCAACTCAGCAATCTCCTGTTTTTGCTTATCAAGAGAAGGAGCTTGTTGTTGCGGTGGTCAAATAAACAGAGGCTTTTTATAGCCTTCTTGCTGTAATGGATGGGGCATAAAATTGGAAGGATTCCCATCTTGATGGCCATGATAATAATTACCTTGCCTATACTGCTGAAAAGCATAGGCGTGATCACTATCTGCCAAGCAAAGAACAGCTACGTGCCCCGTGGCACCACATCTCTCACAGAGGTCTACCTTTTGCACCATTAGTTTAGGCTTAGGCAGACTTCTTGCAGATTGTCTACCCTCCAGGTTATCAAACCTGGCATTGAGAGCTTCCCATTGCTCCCCAACTTACATAGTAGACATTTTGATAGAAAATCAGAGGTACTCAAGACTTCCCTCTGAAAACTTCTCTTCAAGCACCTGTCAAAGACAATACTAGAAGAAAAGATAAGAACTGTGTCAAGGAATAAATTCCTTGAGACGTAAAACAAACCTAAAAAGAACAATTAAACAACAGTTGCCTCCCCGGCTGGCGCCAAAATTTGGTACCATCGTTTTAGTACCAAAAATAATTTCCTACGGCAGCTAACAGAGGTCAGTGGAAGTATGGTCGATCTCCACAGGGAGGCTGATATGATTGTGGTTTAACCGTTTAATAGGTCTGTAAGGTTTGTCACGGTTTAAAGTTTGTYTGTCTAAACTAAAACAATAAGGAAGAGAATAAAAKAAATAAAGTAGAAAATAACTAAGTTGTAAACRATAAGGAGAGAAATTKCTAGGCTATCGGTCCACCATGGTACTCTGTGAGTCGGCTAAAGGTAAGGTCTAGTTGATTTATCATGAGAAGGGTATAGGAAAGGTCCTTCCGGTCCGCTATCCGCCCTARACTACTACTAACTTAGCTTCCGCCCTCATTARGTTAATCTATTGGTTTAGTCAGGTCTACTCATTCCAATCTTCCGATCTAGGTCTGAATTTAACCGGATTAATTAAGTCCTTGCATGCATTCAATTCGTTAATTAACAATTATATTGACTAAAGCACAATTCCCATTTTAAATCCCCTAAATCTAATTAATAACCTAACTACATCATACCACGGCTTCCCTACGTCCTAGCAAAGGGTAAATTAGCTATTCATGATTGTACTAACAATAATAATAAAGGAGAGAAGAATTAAAGGAGAAAACATAATTAAGATTCAAGATKAAGAGAAAGGAAAATTACAAAGGAAATCCGAGAGAAAGATGGAAAGGTCAAAGAGCCCGCCGTCCGTGGTTCAAAACTAAGTGAAAAGGAGWAGTTCAGAAAAGAAGACGACCCCCTCAGTATCCTCCTATTTATATTAAGAGGGTTTATTAACTAATAAAATAAACTAGATAAGTCCTAATAATAATAACACGTAATAAAATCTTCACGAATAATAGCAGCTAGTTCGATCGAGTAAAATGTATCACTCAATCGAATGATTCCCCAACAAAACCCTTTCRATCGACCATCTACACCATTCGATCAAAGGTCTTCAACAATATCTTCCTCGATCGAACAAAGGATCTTTCGATCGAGCACTTTAAGAACATCAATCTCATTCGATCGAGCTTTAGAATCTCTCGATCGAACGACCTTCAGCTCGATTCCCAAAAGTTGACCTTGACGCCTTCTAAAATGACTTCACGCACTCCAATGCAGTGGCATTTCCGCTTCAGAGCTACTCATCTCCTAAATGCAAGCTTGTGGGACGGTTTTAGGCTCTTTTTCCGTATCTTCGGCATATTCCTGCAAATTAACTAAAGAAATCCAAAGTACGCAATTCGGGGCACATTTGCATAAACAAATGACAATAAAAGCATGAAAGTACGTGCTAAATTGGCCTAAAAAGACTATATAAATAGCACGTGTCAGTTACCTTGGTACAAATCCTTAAGGAGTAGATCCTACACTTGGATCTAGAAGACCCTTTGGAGAGTAAGGAATATTTTACGAAGACTATTTGGAAGGAGTCCAAATTAGTATACCATTCGGCATACATCATTGTAAGGAGATCGTTTTTTCTTCTTATTTTACTTATTTATGTTATGCATGCACTAGATCCTCACATTAGTTAATGGTTAATTAATCTTATGTTGTTAGATGAGTCTAATAAAATGTTTATGAAACTTTCAATTGGTATCAGAGTTTAGGATGTTGCATGCATAATCGATTTATAATTTTTTCGAGTTATAAGTAACTTAAATAAAACTAATAATTTGTGATTTATAAATATAAATGTCACGGATTTTTTCATGTTATGTATTCTGGTCCTAAATTTATTTTAAGTCATTTTGATGATTTATGGTAATTCATTGCTTATTTATTTGATTTTTAGTGATTTTATTACATTTTAATGAGTAAAATTGTATTTAAAATACTAAAAATAGTTAAACTGAGTTTCTGACCTTAAAATTTTAATATGACCTCACATGCATATTTTAATTATTGTATGTAAAATGTCGTATAAAATAGTTATATTTTGCATGATTTATGATTTTAATATGATAAAAATGGATTAAATAGAGGTAATATTCTTAAAACTATTAAACTTCGAAACTGGTCATAAAATTTTATTATGTTGTCACATGTAATATCTAAATATGAATTTTTAATGTAAAAATGACATAAATGGTGACTATTTTAGCAAAAAATAGCTAAAAAGAATTTCATGACTTGAGAAAATTATTTTAAGTTGAATTTATATTCTATATATCAGATCTAAATTTTAAAGTTTTATTACATTAATTTTCTTATGCTTTAAATATTTTATTTGATAAAACCGATAAACCACAATTATATTTTTCTCAAAATAAGTTTGAAAATTTTAACTTTGATTTTTGATATTTTGAGTATCATGGTAATATTCCAGAATGTTCAAAATTTTAAAATTCAAATTTTGAAATTATTGTAATTTAATTTGGATTTATTTAATAAAAGTTATGTTTTAAGGTCAAAATGAGCATAAATATAAAAACCGAGTTGATGTGTTGTCAAAAATTGAGTGAAGACTAAAATTTTGAGTCCTAATCAGTTAGGGTAATTAACTTGGACATAAATTTGATTTATGTATTATTTTGTAATTTTAATAAGTTAATAATTGCAATTATCCATTAAACCGGATCAATATACGATATTAGGTTAAATAGGGCGATTTGGCACATCACATGGCATGTTAGATACATATTTTAATGCTGAACTTTTATTATGAATGTCATATTTTATTTTTATATACTTTTGAATCACGTAATTTGTACTTAGTATGACTTTAGTTTTAATCGATATTTCCCGAAATGTATGGGGATATTGATTTGGTTGTAATTAAATGTGATTTCGTATCACTTTTATTTTTATTATTTCTAGTTTTTATTTTATAATGTATAAAGTAGAGAAGCTATGTAATTTATTTTATCCCGGAGTTCCTTGAAGACGGTGCCATTCTGAAAGGCGTTCCGACAAAGACGGTGTTGCCTTGGGATGCGTGCCATTTGAAGTTCAAGGGACCAAAGGAGTTGGTTTCCGAATTTGTAATAGTTTATTTGATTTACTTTTCTTTTAGGAAAGGCATTACTAGGAATTTTTCTTTATGCTTTGCATTTTCTTTATAAGTTTGCATGCATAGCCAAATAGCCATAACTACACATGCATATTATTTTATCGAGTCATCGACTGTGTCAATTATAATTATCGTTAAATCACCGAATTTAGTTCAATTAAACGAGATAAATAATAAATTGACATGACCTCTCACTAAATAATAATTGAGATATAGGCTTACCAAATAGTAGAACCCATGAATCCCAATTTCATAAGGAAGTAGGCTCGGCTCACCGGGGTGCTAAACCTGTTACGTTGGGTAAGTGGGGTAGTAAATTGTTATTACAACGAAATTTGGATTGAACTCAACGGAAGTATTCGCGACCGTAGCCGCATGTGTTCCGGGCTTAAGATAGAAATTAAAGTAATTTTATCGACCGAGAGTTCTAGAAGTAGAATCGATTAAAGAGTTAATCCACCGTGCCCGAGTTAATATGAATTTGGATCTCGGAATCATTTATAATAGTTGGGTAGAGGTCACTATATAAATGCTTTAAATTATAAAATGTTTACAAGAATTATGAAAACAATAAATGGTTATTAATTCCTTCACTTCCTATTTTTGTAGTAAATTTGTTTTCAATTTGCAATGGCATCTCCAAACTCATTCGCTTCCGCAAGCACCGCTCCACCACTCACTACTGTATCTTGGCTCCGATCCTTTATGGATCGATGTAAACTTGAAAAGAATGGGTCTAACTTCCCGGATTGGGATGCGCAACTCCGCATGGCCGCGGAAGTGACGACAAGCTTCGTTACCTTACCGAAGCTCCTCCCCCTAATAGGACCACCGCCGCCGCAAGGCAAGTCTATGAATATTACATGAAGGATTCGGCCGCGATCAAAAATGTATTGATCTTCTCTATGGAGGCTGATCTCCAAAGGAGTGCCATTAAGATGAGCACGGCCTATGAGATCTACAACAAGCTTGTGACCATGTTTTCGCAAACTCCAATGATCATTCAATATGAGGCGGCCTCCGCATATTTCGATCTCAACATCAAGGAGGGCCAAAAAGTTAGCCCTCATGTGCTCAAGTTGATTGAGCATGTTTGTAACACCCGAGAATAATAAATTTATATTTAT
>VHZZ01000616.1:41784-56365 GCA_009801015.1 Silene noctiflora | reverse complement strand
TTTTTTTTTATTATTATTATTATTATTATTATTATTATTATTATTATTATTATTATTATTATTATTATTATTATTATTATTATTATTATTATTATGTATGCGCTTTTTATTATGTAAATCATCTTTTCAATAAAGTATATATTATCAATAAAATTTTAACTCAAATTATTATTTTTTTTAAACGTACACAATTAAATTAATATACTTAAAATATTTGAGTACTTTTTATTTTATTAAAATGACAAAAATAAATTATTTGTAATATGTTAGTAAATAATAATTGAAAAAGTAAGAGAGAGGTTGTGGTGGGCTAGTGAATGTGGTAAATGTTTGGAAATGTTGGAAAGTGGAAAATGATTTGGTTGGTGACCCAGGTCGCGACTTTCTGCTTGGTAGGGTGAAAGTGGGTCAAGATTAATAAGGTATAATTAAGAGGAAAAATTGGGTCCTGATTTTCGCAGTACACATTTTACTCATTACAGTACACTGTTGACCGTTATACCCCGTCATTTTCTTCCCCATTTCCCCTCTCTAACTTCCCTCTAAGTTATTCTCTCTAATTTCTCCTCATTCTCCTTTAATTTCATCCACCCACATTTACATATGTACTCCATCAATAAATTATGTACCTCTTTAAATCAAATACGTAAATTATATACAAACTCATACTACATTGATTGAATATTTTTACAAACACATCTATTTTATTGATAAACATACCAAAATGAGAAGAGTGGTTGGATTTCTCAAAACAAATTGGGAAACTTTGTTTAGGTGATTGATCCAATCAAGCTCCAAAAATAGAGTTCCTTATTCGGCAATCGGCACCCTCATTGCTCTCTCTGCAAAAGTAATCCCAATATTGTACTCTTGTAGCCCCTTGCATTTCATCGCATTGACGAGGAATACAACAAAGCATTCGTTCGTGTGATGGACAATGTAAGATACAAAAGTAATTTTAAGAAAAAATCAATTTGATTAGTAATAATGAATTAAATATATGCTTTATATTAGAATAATCATTCATAATTGAAAAATTTGAAGGAAGTTGAAGGTGGTCAAGGATTGAAGAATAAAGAGAAGAAATAGATAAGTAAATCTGATATTTTTTTAGCAAACAAATGGAAAGTTTGGTGAAAAAAGTACTGTAATGAGTAAAAATTGTACTACGAAAATAAAGTACGGAAAAATTTTGGTGATTAATTCGACTTTCTGCTTGGGATGGTCTTATTCCAGCGGTGGGTCACCCTCACCAAACAAGAGAGAGAAAGGAGAGAATTGAAAACTTCAAAGAAGAAAAAAAAGAAGAAACCTGTCCACATCAGCGACTACCCTTCCCCCACCAGTCCACCACCCTATCAGCGACGACGACCACCCGTCCATACCCCCATCAGCGCGCCGACTATTCCTCCACACTCCATCCCGACGCCGACGACCCCTCCGATCACTCGACGCCGCCCTCTCCGACGACGCGATTCAAGATCGTTTTGTTAAATTATGATTAGTGCTTATGTTTATTGGTTGTGGCTGAATCATCATTTGAAGCTGAAAGTTAGTTTTTTTATTCTGAACTTTAAGCTGGAATTCAGTTTAATGTAGATGAATGTAGTATTGTGATTTGAATAAATTAGAATACAAAAGGTGTTTTTTGAAGAAGTATTGTGATTTGAATGTGAATGTGATTGTGATGTTATCCATGTTGGACTGTTGGGTAGGTTGGAGCAAGAATCAGGCTTTTTCTTCAACATGAAGTAATTTGAGGAGAAAGTTCAAGCTGGAGAATGGGATGAAGTTGAAAAGTATCTAATCGGGTTTACCAAAGTGGACGACAACAGATACTCCATGAAGATATTTTTTGAGATTACGAAACAGAAGTATCTCGAAGCGCATGATAAGTGATAAACTTTGAAGAGTAGTGAAAGATTGGCTTAAAGCCTCTGTTTAAATTGATAAGCAAAACGTTGATACATGGGTACAATATATACTGCAATACAACTCCTAACTCTCCTAGGTTAGTTCCTACTAAAAAGGAAAAGATAAATACAATAAGGAAAACAGAATAACAATATCACAATGATATATTCCGAGTAAATCTCACAATACTCGGAATATCCTCCGAGTATATTTCCATACTCCCCCTTAAGTTGGAGCATTAGGCGCTCGAATGCCCAACTTACGACTCAAATACGCGAATGCTTCCCCACCAAGAGCTTTGGTAAAAAGATCCGCAATTTGCTCCTTGCTGTGAACATGGCTAGCTGCAATATTTTTGCTCAATAAATGTTGTCTAATGAAGTGACAATCGACTTCAATATGCTTCGTACGATCTTGAAAAACGGGATTCTTCGCAATATGTAAAGCCGACTTATTGTCACATAAGACTCGCATAGAATGGGCGTGATTAATACCAAGTGAGGAGAGAAAAGATTTCAACCAAATTAACTCACTTGTGACCGCCGCCATAGCTCGATATTCCGCCTCCGCAGTGGATTTTGCAACCGTGGGCTATTTTCGTACTTTCCAAGAAATTGGGATCGGACCTAGTGCAACAAAGTATCCGGTGAGAGACCTCCGGGTTAACGGACAACGTGCATAGTCCGAGTCGGAATACCCATTGAGTTGTATCGTCATGTCCTTACTCATGACTATCCCTTTTCCTAGATCACCTTTTAGGTAACGAACAACACGGAGTGCGGCTTCCAAATGCTCCTTCCTTGGTGCTTGGACGAATTGAGATAAAGTATGGACAGTATATAATAAGTCAGGCCGTGTGATGGTGAGATAAACAAGCCGTCCTACTAATCGCCTATACATAATCGGGTCCTTTAACAAGGCACTCGATGAAAGAGCCAACTCGTGATTTTGGACAATCGGTGTTTGAACTGGCTTTGCACCTTCTAACTTAGCTTCTTTAATAATTTCCATGGCATACTTTCTTTGGCAAAGAAATAGACCTGATGCTCCATGTGCTACTTCTATTCCCAAGAAAAATTTCAATCGGCCTAGATCTTTGATTCCAAATTTTGCATCGAGAAATTGTTTCAATTTATCACTTGCGTTGGAATTATTACTTACAATAATCATATCGTACACATAAAAGAATAAACCAAGAGAAAATCCTGACTTGTTCAATGTAAATAAAGAATAATCTGAAAGCGACTGAGTGAACCCATATCCCCTTAATGCATCCGTCAACTTAGCAAACCAATTTCTCGAGGCCTGTTTTAAGCCGTATAGGGATTTTAACAGACGGCATACCTTGCCTTTCTTGGTGACTTGAAAACCTTGTGGTAACCTCATGTATACTTCTTCGTCCAAATCACCATGGAGGAAAGCGTTGTTAATGTCTAATTGAGAAATATTCCATTTCTTGGCCACGACAACTGCTAGTAATAACCGGACACTGGTCATCTTGGCAACTGGTGCAAATGTCTCATGATAATCGACTCCCTCTATTTGAGTGAAACCTTGAGCTACTAACCGTGCTTTGTATCGTTCAATGGTTCCATTTGCTTTGAATTTGGTTTTGTAAACCCACTTGCAACCTATTGGTTTCTTTCCATCAGGAAGATCGACAATTTTCCACGTCCCATTGTTTTCAAGAGCTTCAATTTCTTTTCCCATAGATTCTCTCCATTCGGGTTGCTTGACCGCTTCATAATAATTCCTTGGTTCTCGAATAGCATCGATAGCTCCAATGAAATTTCTGTGACACAATGGAAAACAACTACTTGTAGCATAATTAATTAATGGATAACGAGTACCTTTCGTGGATGACGGAGTTTTGGAAGGGTGAGCTGCTTTCGTTGGAATGACACGAGTGGATTGGCAAACATAGTCTTTCTTCCATGCGGGTTCGAACCTTTGTCGTTCTCCTCGGCCTAACCTCGGTTCCTCCTCGTCATACGTTTCCCCCTCAACACCATTATCTACGACCCCTGCATCAGTAGCAGCAGGGTCCGTGACACCTTCACCACCCTCGGTAAGCTCCCTGGCAGCAGGTATGTCATGCTCAATGGCTGCCTCTGTCGTGACTGTACCAGTATCGGGTTGAGTGCTAACATCAGTCGATGGGTTGGGAACGTGTGCAATTAATGGCAGTGGGTCATTAAGGTCAGGACTGTTTTGATTTGAAGGTGTACGATCAGCCTCAGTGTCAAAAGGGAATACATTTTCATAGAAATGCACATCACGGGAAACGAAATGTCGTTTTGTTTTCAAATCATAAACACACCATCCCTTTTGGGTTTTTGGATATCCAATAAAAACAAAACGAATTCCACGTTCCTTAAATTTGTCCTTGGGTCGTTGTTTGTTGTGAGCGTAAGCTAAGCAACCTAGGACTCTCAAGTTATCAAGGTTGGGGGACTGACCATGTAACAACTCATAAGGTGTCTTTCCATCCAAAATTTTCGTGGGAGTCCTATTAATGAGATATGCAGCCGTCAAAACACACTCCCCCCAAAACTCGATGGGTAGATTGGCTTGAAAACGTAGGGCCCTGGCCTTTTCTAAAATTTGTCTATGCTTCCTCTCGACACGGCCATTCTGTTGAGGGGTATCAACTACACTAGTTTGAAAAAGTATACCATTCTCCTTATAAAATTGCTTTAACGGTCCCGAAAGAAATTCAGTACCGTTATCGCTTTGGATGACTTTGATTTGTTTTCCAAACTGTGTATGTACCATTTTACAAAAATATTTCATTAAATCACATACTTCTCCTCTATCTTTCATAAGGTGAACCCAAACGCTTCGGCTATGATCGTCTACAATAGTTAAAAAATAATGTGCTCCAGATAAGCTACTCGCATGATACGGCCTCCATATATCACAATGAATTAAATGAAATAAAGTATCATGCCTTTTATTATTAAGCTTAAAACTCAAACGGGTTTGTTTCGCCCGACAACAAGGATCACAAATGAAATCCGAAGCAATAGACAAATGTTTCGAAATTAAATTGCCAAAAGACGAAAAAACATGACTTGAAGGATGACCAAGTCTTCTATGCCATACCCGTGCGTCATTAACTCCAACACGCGCAAGAACTTCTCTAACTCGTGTCATGTAATAAACGCCATCTCTCAACTCACCCCGTCCAATCACCGTCTTCGTAGATTGGTCCTGTATAATACAATAATTAGAATTAAAAGCCACTAAGCAATTATTTTCACGAATAAGTTGAGGAATAGAAATAAGATGGCACTTTAAATTAGGTACATATAACACGTCCTGCAAATGAAAATTATTTGTGAGCATGACTTTTCCGTGTTCATTGGCAACAACTGTTGAACCATCAGGTAACCCAACATTTGAAGGAGCTCCCTGCCATGTCTCGCAAAGCACGCCTCGACAACCCGTCATATGATGCAAACACCCACTATCGAGCATCTAATCATTCAAATTAATAGGACGAGTACCTTGTAATTTTTCGCTAGTGTCACCTTTAGTACCGAGGAGGGTCCTCAACTGTTCGATTTCAGCCGCAGTCAAATCAGGCTTGGAAGAGTCATTCTCATCAGTGGTTGTAGTGGCATTCAAGGACTGATTGTTGCTCCCTGATCCGCGGCCACCAGGTCCGCCACGACCTCCTCTTCTTCCCCTCCCACGCCCTCTGCCAGTAATTCCCAATTTATCCCAACAAGTGGCCTCCGTATGGTACCACTTGTTGCAATGAGTACAGCGTGGGGGTTCATATTCCTTTGGATCTGACTGCTGGGTAGTACCACGACTGCTGCCAGTACGTGCAGTCATTGCGACTTCAGTAGCAGGCTCTTCCCGGATGCGAGTAACGGCCTTGTGTCGCTCCTCCCTCAAAACGATTCCATAGACACGATTAAGGGATGTGAGATCATCATCCATCAACAAATTGGATCGAATATTATCATATAAATTATTGTTCAATCCCATGATAAATTGATGGACTTTCTCCTCTTCTTTCTCCTTGAGGAACTCAACAGCGACACCACATGTATAGGCAGGAACACGGCTATAGGTAGCTAATTCGTCCCATAATGTTTTCAAATTAGTGTAATAATCAACAACAGATCGATTACCTTGCCTGCACTCTGTGAGATCGCTCTTGAGTTGGTGAATACGTGCTGCATTCCCTGCGGCATACCTCTCTTTGAGTTCTTTCCAAATTTCGACAATGGTCCCAGAAAAAGCTATACTTGGATGCAATTTCTCATCAATAACACTACGCAACCAAGCCTTTATCATGGCGTTGCATTGACGCCAAGCCACAACTTCACAATTCTCCTCCGTTCCTTCAGGTTTCGGCACAGTCCCATCAACAAGCCCTAATTTGTTCTTTGCTTCAAGCCCGTTCTTGACCGCATCAGCCCAGAGATCATAATTCTCACCATTGAAAATAATTGAGGTTAATTTGAGACTCGGACTCTCTGAAGGATGTAAAAACAACGGTGAAGAAAGCGGAATTGTTTTAATTTCAGAATTCTGTGTATCGGATTGATTTCCGATTTTTGTCATTGTGGAATGAATATTTGCGTATTGAAAATTTTGGTGACGGATGCAAGGAATTAAACCTGCTCTAATACCATGATAAACTGTGAAGAGTAGTGAAAGATTGGCTTAAAGCCTCTGATTAAATTGATAAGCAAAACGTTGATACAGGGGTACAATATATACTGCAATACAACTCCTAACTCTCCTAGGTTAGTTCCTAATAAAAAGGAAAAGATAAATACAATAAGGAAAACAGAATAACAATATCACAATGATATATTCCGAGTATATCTCACAATACTCGGAATATCCTCCGAGTATATTTCCATAATAAGTATGCTTCACTTGTTTTTCGTTGCTTAATGTGATTTATGGTCGTACCGGAATGAATATCTGCTGGCATTAGCAGGGGTCTAACTGTTGGTTTACCTGATTTTGTTAGGCAAGATAAGGCCAAGGCTGTTGAGATACTTGTTGGTGACTTGAAAGTATTTTCACCATTCAATGAGGACCTGTACGAGGAGATTATAAAGGATTAATATTATTAATATTGATGATTGAAAAGGTTACAAGAGTTAGATATATATACTAGAATAACTCTAAACTAACTCCTAAGATTAAGCTAGAGGATACAATAAAATAGGAATACAAAGATAAGCTAACAACTAATGTTGACTAACAATATACAACATACAAGGAGAAGAAATAGGAGTCACGTAGACTTGGTTGTTGCTTGAGCTGACTGAGTATCCTTAACATGTTGTTGCTTGAGCTGACTGAGTATCCTTAACACGCTCCCGCAAGATGGACGGTCGGAGAGTAAGACCAATCTTGGAAGTTAGTAAACAGTGCCGAGGACGAGGAAGCGGTTTAGTGAGGGAGTCCGCTAGTTGATCATCACCATTAATGTGTTGGACTCTAATAGTGCCAAGCTGAACCTGTTCCCGAACAAAATGAAAATGAAGCGCTAGATGTTTCATGCGGGAATGGAATATAGGATTTGCGGAGTAGCTAGTGGCACCGAGGTTGTCACAAAAAATAACGGGATCCCTGGGTGGGCTTATGTGAAGTTCAGACAACAAATTTTTCAACCATAATACTTCGGCAGTGGTATCAGAAACGACACGGAATTCTGATTCGGTGGATGAACGAGACAGTGCTCGTTGATTTTTAGACGACCACGAAATCGGGGTTTTACCGAGAAAGACAATGTAACCAGTGGTCGATACATAGTTCTCCTTGTCACCGCCGAGGTCAGCATCACAATAGGCATGAAGCGAGAGGGGTGTATCTTTGAGGAGGTGGATGCCGAGGTGGAGAGTACCACTTAAATAGCGTAACAGTTTCTTGAGAGCAATCCAGTGGGTAGCGGTAGGATGGGTAAGAAATTGGGCAAGTTTGTTAACGGGGTAAGCTATGTTGGGTCGGGTGAGAGACAAGTATTGAAGGCTGCCGACAATGGCTCGATAGGTAGTGGCATCTTGAATCGGTTGAGCAGGTAAGTGGGTAAGAGGTGGATGACTGAGCATAGGTGCGGAAGAAGGTTTACAATCAGACATATTATGACGAGTAAGAAGGTCGGAAATGTACTTCGTTTGGTTTAAATGAATACCTCGTGATATAGGGGTGACTTCAATACCGAGGAAGTAAGAAAGCGGGCCAAGATCCTTCAAAGAGAACCGAGTTGAAAGAGCAGAAATAAACTTCGTAACTTCGTTAATAGAAGGTCCTGTGATAATTATATCATCGACATAAACGAAGACAAATAAGACAATATTAGAACGATTAAATATAAATAACGAGGAGTCAGAAATGGACTTTCGAAAACCATAGGTAAGGAGATAATTTTGGAGCTCCATATACCAAGCACGGGGAGCTTGTTTTAGACCATAGATAGCTTTACGTAGTTTGCAAACATAAGTCGGTTTTGTAGGATCGACAAACCCAGGGGGTTGAATCATATAGACGGATTCAAGTAAGGTACCTTGTAAGAAAGCATTATTCACGTCAATTTGCCGAATCGACCAACCTTGATTAACGGCCAGGGAGAGTATAAGGCGAATGGTATTAGGCTTAATCACGGGACTAAAGGTTTCGGAAAAGTCAAGTCCGGGGCGTTGGTGGAATCCTTTAGCAACGAGACGAGCTTTATGTTGTTTGAGGCTTTCGTCGAGGTTGTATTTTATTCGGTAAACCCACTTGCAGCCAATAGTATTAGGAGCGGATTCAGGCGGAGCAAGGGACCAGGTAGCGTTACGGGTTAGAGCATCAAATTCGGCTTGCATAGCAGCTCGCCATAGGGGATCAACAAGGGCTTGTTTAACCGTGGTGGGTGTAATGTAATTAGTGGGAACAGAAGCTAATTTGGTATATCGAGGATTCGGTTTTATGATGTTATTGGATAGACGAGTAGCATGGATAGGAAGAGGAAGAGGTGGGGGTAGTTTGGGAATAGGAGAAGGGGAGACTCGGGGAGACACAACTGGTGTAGGGGAAGCAGCGGGTTGGGGCGTGGTTGGGGAAGAGTCAGGGGAGGATGACGAGGCATAGGATGGATTCGGGTGAGAAGATAGAGGGTTTGGGTTCTGGTCAGAAGGAGATGGGGTGGAAGAAACCGGGGCAGGGGCAGGTTGGGTGTCGGAGAGAAGAAGAGGAACAGAGAGTTGACACCAATCAGCAGCTGTCATGGACGTTGGAGTAGTGGCAAGTTTGAGAAGACGGGAATAGGGAAATTGGTCATCTATAAATTTAACGTGACGAGATGTGTAGACGCGATTGGTGACCGGGTCTAAACACAGGTACACACTTTGAGTCGGGGAATATCCAACAAAAACACATTCAATGGATCGGGATTGAAGCTTATGACTATTATACGGACGTAACCATGGAAAACAAAGACAACCGAAGCTATGGAGCTTGAGATAATTCGGTTCTTGATGGAATAGCTTAAAATATGGAGAATTATTTTGTAGAAACGGAGTGGGTAACCTATTAATTAAATAGGCAGCCGTGGAGAAAGCATACGGCCATAGAGCGAGGGGAAGATTGGCATGAGTGAGGAGAGCTAAAGCCGGTTTCTACTATGTGTCGATGCCGGCGCTCCGCGAACCCATTATGTTCGGGAGTGTGAGGAGGAGAGGTGAGGTGTGTAATACCGTCTTGATTGAGTTGAGGAGTGAGGGTCGTGTATTCTCCGCCGTTATCGGAGTAGAGACGGCGGATAGGTTTAGCGAAATATTTTTCAACAAGTGCACGAAACGTGGTAAATGTAGATTTAGTTTCTGATTTCCTTTTAGGAGGATAAAGCCATATGTAATGTGTGAAGTGATCAACAAAAAGAACATAATATTTAAAGTTATCGGGAGAGAGTACGGGGGAGGTCCAAACATCGGAAAATATTAAATCAAGAGACGTGTTGGATTGAAGAGTCGATTGACTAAAGGAAAGCTTGTGACTTTTATTCAAGTTGCAAGAAATACAAGGTTCGGAATTGAAAACGCCTAATTGAAATTTAGAATTAATTAAGCTAAAAATTTTAGAAGACGGGTGGCCAAGACGGTGATGCCACGAAGCTTTGGATGAAGATGTAGCAAGAAGAGCTTGCGGAGGAGAAGGCGTCCAAATGTACGAGCCATCAATAAGGTGACCCTGAAGAAGGACCGCTCCCGTCTGAATTTCCTTGACATAAAAAGATGTAGGTGAGAATATGGCATAAGCATTATTATCGGTACAAAATTGAGAGATAGACAAAAGATTGCGGGAAATAGCGGGGACGACTAAGACATTAGTAAATGATAAAGAGACACGAGAAGAATGAATAGAGAATGAACCAGAATGAGTGATTTGAAGAGCGGAGCCATCGCCTATGACGAGATCATCGGGACCGTCATAAGGTTGATGGAGAGATAAAGTATTTAGGTCATTGGTTATGTGGTGCGTTGCACCACTGTCAACAGTCCATGAACGAGCCGGGATACATGTCGAGTGAGACGCAATGTGAGCTTGGGGTGGTGGGCCGCGGGGTTTACGAGTTGGGAAAACAAAGGAGGGGTATTTGGTTTGGAGATCGGGGCAGTCAGAGGCAACGTGACCCACGGTGTCACAATACTGGCAGCGCCCTTTAAAGGGTTTCGGGTTGGCATTAGGGGAAGGTGGAGGATTGTTAGGTTTCGGGGTGTAAGTGGAGGTGCGGTTTTGGTAATTTTGGCGGTTATTGTGACGGTAGTGGGCGGCATTGGCAGACGGGTTAAAGGGGGTCTGTGGGGTTTCATGTTTGAGACGGAGCTCGTGCTGGATTAGTTTCTCGTGGAGGTCGGCAAAGGAAATGGGAGTATCGCGAGCACGGACATTGTCAATGACGGAGTGATATTTGGCATAGTTAAGGCCGTGAAGGACTTTGGCAGTGATATCGTCAACATCCATAGGATGATGTAATTGGGCTAAGTCATCGGTACATGACTTGATGGCGGTCATGTAATCGGTGATAGTCATATCATCGGTGTGGGAAATGTTGTTGAGGCGATCTTTTATTTGTAAGCGATGGCCACGGGACGAGTTGGCAAAATAGTTGGAGAGAGTTGTCCAAGCATCAGGGGATGTTTGGTCATTGGCAATAAGGGCGACAATGGGAGGGGCAAGCGTTCCGGCGAGAGCACCGAGAAGCAATTGATCCTGACGGTACCAGGTCTTGTACGCGGGATTGGGCTGAGGGGTAGGTTGTGTGGCTGGTGGCGTGGGTTCAACAGTAAGGGTGGCGGGTGGTGTGGGATGAGTACCATCAAGAAAGGAGAACAAGGCAAGGCCATTGAGAATAGCACGAACTTGGAACCTCCATTGGCGAAACGTAATGGAGTCCTTAAGTTGGATGCAATTCGCAAAGGTGACGATGGTAAGGGGGTTTGCGGGTTGGTCGGGGTTGGCGAGTTGAAGTTGATTGGCCATGAGGACGGGTTGGTCGCGGTGGTAAAGTAGACGTGAATAATCGTAGGCAGAAAAAAAATTATGATGATCGTGAGGATTGGAATTAGGCTGATACCATATAAAGGATTAGTATTATTAATATTGATGATTGAAAAGGTTACAAGAGTTAGATATATATACTAGAATAACTCTAAACTAACTCCTAAGATTAAGCTAGAGGATACAATAAAATAGGAATACAAAGATAAGCTAACAACTAATGTTGACTAACAATATACAACATACAAGGAGAAGAAATAGGAGTCACGTAGACTTGGTTGTTGCTTGAGCTGACTGAGTATCCTTAACATGTTGTTGCTTGAGCTGACTGAGTATCCTTAACAGAGATTACGCAGCTGTTAACTCTTACTAATTTCAGGTGTGTTTATTAACCTTATGAATAGGCACTCTAATATTCATATTCGTACTCTGAAGTACAGAGTTAGCCATGTAACCGATACCATGAAATAGTCCCTGTGAATTGGAAATTTGCAGTGGCATACTTAAGAAGTGTCTTATGTTTGTTAAGACTATTAAGTCGGTACAGTAATTGTTTTGTGGTGGTATAAACTATAATGTGATGTGGCAGCTTTGTCAAAATGAAAAGATCTCATGTATTGTCTAAACTTTGATCCATATGAGATTATGTACCAAGTACTATTGTCCCGTCAACTCACCAAATCAGCGTTCTTCGGAATCAGTGGGTTCATTTACTCTGTTGGACGTATCTTGTCAAGGCTCTGTGATTAGCAATATATGTATCTTTTGAGATTGCTTGAATAGTTCGTCACAGTAAAAAGCTGTTTCTTGGATATGCAGGGAAAATAAACAGCTTTCTAAATACGGCGACACTAAAAACAGCACGTAATATCATGTTGGTGGAGCTTAAAAAGCTGATTGAGGCAAACCCACTTTTCCGCAACAAGCTAGTATTTCCTACGTTGAGGTCTTCAAGATTGCGCACACTAATCAATCAAAGGTAAAAGTGATACATTGTCAGTTTGTCACTCACAAATAGGGCTTGAGGAAATTATTTATTTTTATTTTTTCTGGTGGCCTGCCTCTCCCCTCCCCAGTTGTTTGTCACAATCTATCTGCAGTATTTTTCACTTTTAAGGAGATTCTCACAATGTCCATTCTGCCAATGTGTTGCACCGTGATCTGAAACCGAGCAATTTATTCTTGAACGCGAATTGTGACCTTAAGATAGGAGATTTTGGCCTTGCAAGAGCGACGTCAGAAACCGATTTCATGACTGAGTATGTCGTCACTCGCTGGTATCGAGCACCTGAATTGCTTTTAAACTGTTCAGAGTACACAACTGCTATTGATATCTGGTCTGTTGGATGCATACTCGGGAGAAATCTTGACCAGAGAACCACTTTTCCCTGGCAAAGACTATGTTCACCAGCTGAAACTAATTACCGAGGTAAGCTATATATTTATTTTTCTCTGGAAGGCCACTGTCTTAAATCAGACATTTTGCTGAACTTACAGACGTTACGGTCTTTGTTCAGGATCAAACTTGCTATTTATCATTGATGTTAGATAGTTTTCAAAAGCTTCGTATGTTTATTGTTGGAGCTCCTAAGATGTGCATCAGTAAAGATGGTTTATACTGCAACAATTATGGAAAGGGTCTGACATTTTGTATTTATGCCTATTTTGTTCTTTGGAAGCTCATTGRCGCACCTGACGACTCCAGCTTAGGCTTTTTACGGAATGACAATGCTCGTAAATATGTCAAGCAGCTTCCTCAGTATCCAAGGCAACAGTTCTCCATAAGATTTTCTAATGCATCTCCTATGGCTGTTGATTTACTTGAGAGAATGCTCGTCTTTGATCCTAATGAGCGTATAACAGGTATTATCATCATTGTCTTAACTTTTGCAATGAGTTCTTGTCAAACATGAGTAGTCACTTCAGAATATTAATGCTAAAGTATGACCTGTTTTCGACATAATACTGGTTTTTCTTGTTTTGTACAGTTAACGAGGCGCTCTGTCACCCATATTTAGCCCCCCTTCACGACATAAATGAAGAACCTATTTGTCTCAAGCCATTCAGTTNCTCAAGCCATTCAGTTTTGATTTTGAACAGCCATCATTTACAGAGGAAAACATCAAGGAGCTCATTTGGCGGGAGTCTGTGAGGTGCAACCCTGACTCCCCTATTCAGTAATTGTTATACACCGGAAGGCAGAAACGCGTACTTATTGTAGTTATATTTATAGCCTATAGAATGTGTTCACATTAGACATCGCTTCACATCTGTGCATGTCCAAGGCATCTTTTTCCTTCCCTTAACATCCACTGAAGCGGTTGTTTACAATAATTTTGTGTAAAACCGTCTTTTCACCCGTGACGCTATTCTTGTTCGCATTGTCACTACGGAGTACTATTTAAAAGTAGTTGTTCGCAACTGTGCACCTTCTTAACAGTATGATATATGATCAGTAATTGGTAGATGATTGCAAAAATCGTGTAATTTGAGACTTACGTTTAGCTAAGCAAAATGTTTAGCTAAGTAAAATGTTAGTTTTATTTCTCATAATTCTAACTTGATGAAACGTAATCATGTCACGTAATCAATAATGCAAAATTTGTTGATGACAAAAGTTTTGAACAAGTTTTAATTATCAATAATGCGATTTTCCCTTTTTTAATTATCAACTATATATAACTATATTCTGTTTTGTCTATTTCCGTAAATTCACAAGTTTTCTTTCGTCTCTGTTACTCTGTTTCCATACCTCTTTTGTTCTCGCTTGTTCGCTATCTCGCTCTCTATACATTTTAGTTTCTCATTATTTCCTCCTTCGTCCACCATTCTTCTCCGAGTGGTAATCCGTGTTCAACTCTGAACAATTCTTTTCCTCAAACTCTTCTAGCTCTATCAACAGTAAGTCGTTAATACACTTCAATCTTCTATTTCTCTCTACATTGTCTCTTTTGTTGATTGGTAGTAATTTTATCGTTTCTGCGGTATCGTATTAATGGGTTTATTGAAAATTTTTGTATTAGGCAAGAGGTTGTAAGTGGTATGGAGGTTCAAATTGTGTGTTCTGTCGATGGGTTTCTTGAATTTTATTAAAAAAAATTCGTAATATATGAGTTTGTAAGTAATATGGTGTTTCAAATCGTGGGTTTTG
>VHZZ01000615.1:47812-70691 GCA_009801015.1 Silene noctiflora | reverse complement strand
TATTCATTGGCAATACTTGTCAGCTGATCAACGTATATCGGTAACGGTTGGCTAACTAGGGTTTGACGTTACTGTCGTGTGACAACGGTGTTCAGTTGACCCCTTTCGGTCACACCTATAGGAACGAACCCCAAATAATTAACTAATTATCTGTATGAGATACAGTAAAATTAATACCTTGATAAACTGACTAAAAGTTAGTAGATTGATTTATTTAGAGAGATCGAGTTTTGAACTCGGGCCGACGGAATTTTTTATTTAATTATGCGATAATTGAATAATAAATTAGTTGAGATGGGTTTTAGCAATTAATTGTTAATTACTAAATTTGTACTAATTATCTAATTTGATTAGTGTTAGTACATATTATGGGTATATGTAGAGTACATGTACATATAATGAGTGTTATGAAACGGAAATAATTGGGAAACATTTTTATCATAAAAGATGATAAAAATGGTACATTTACATTAATTTGTGAGACAAATTATAAAATCAAAATGGACACATTAAGGCTCCATTGGACCGTGTGACACACCTTTTATAGGTGGTGTTATGGACACAATTAATTGTTATTGTGCATGCTTGTCATTTTATTCTTCCCAATACTTACTTTTGTTCTTATCTACGTATGATAATTACAAGCATGCAACAAACACACTCAACACCTCACCTACTCTCATTTAACCAGCCACATACCCCCATATTGAGTTATTGTTACTCATTTCTCATTCATTCACTTTTCCATGTGAATATTTTATCTTTCTAAAATCCCCAAAAAATATTAGAAGATTAGCAATAGTTAGTAATATAAAATAAAATATTCTATATTATTACTAAGAGTTAGTAATACAATTTATATATATTTAAGGGAGATTTAATATATATATATATCTAGTTAATATATATTAGATCTTTTGGGTATTAGTTCTTGGGTGTTATTGGAATGAGACTTTCTTTTTAGAAGTTTCATTGCCTTGGAAGATCATCTATTTTACATAGCTCAAGAACAACAAGATAGGAGATCTTGTTGTGCCCATTATTTTATTCATAACCAATGTAAGGAAATACGATTTCTTACCCTTATATTTTATAATGTCTTTTTCTCATGCATGTTGCATAGATCTATAAAATACTAAATTAACTTGTAATTTAGTATCCTACTTAGATGAGTCTAATTAGTATTTTACGGACCTTCATGGAGATCGTTCCACCTTACTCATCACCCATCCACCATTGTAAGTTAGAGCTAACATCTCCCTTAACCCTAACTTTTGGGGGGTTTTTGTATATTTCGGTAATTAGTGATTTTAATTAGATTAATGGGTAATTAGTGAGTATTAATAAGGGGTTTCGGTTAGTATGGTGGTATAGGATGTATTATGATAGTTATTATGTGATTATTGTAGGATGAAACGGTCTCATGAGACGGATTTTGCTTGTTAATTGGTTTGCTTATGAATAATTCTAAAAGGTAGGTTAATCCTACTTGGTTTCGGTATTGTATATGGATTTTTTATCCATTTAGCATTAGATTCCATGATATGTGTAGTCTTGCATTCACATGGTAATTGAGGTTGTTGTTGAGTTCATGTATGAGTCGGAATTGCATAATTACATRGTATTGGTTGTGTTGACTTGAGAGTTGAGACTCTTRGATATATGGTTACACCATGGTATGAGGATAACATGTTGAATAAAGTGTTACATTCGGTATTATGTTCATAATTGCATTCATGTGTCTCATGTCCTTGTTGGAGATTCCAGGTGGCGGTGTTGTGATTATCATGGAGACGGAAGGCGGTTGGGAGACCATCTTCCGCTTGGGTCGCCGCTTGGAGCTTCCCACTCCAAGAGGGATGTACACATTAATGGCTTGAGTTATGGAGGGACATGTGAGGTTGAGTCACATTGTCTGACAGGGGATCCAAGTCGCTTTCGGGCCCGGTACCACCGGTGTGTTCGGAGTACCTTTTTTTACGGGTTGCGGTCCAGGTGATTTTGGTGGACGGTGCCGCGGTGCCGTCACCGGGTTGTGGGTACCTTTGGGTGTGTCCCGGTACTGGTGTGGTGTGTTTGAAGGTTGTATCACATGCATTTCATTGTCGTATTGCAGAACTGTATTTCATTCAACGTGTCTTATTTATATTTATATTATCGAAACTGGCCGTTTGTGGCTGTGTGTTAAATGTCACCTATTTCCGAGGTGGCCTGTGTCGATCCATATGATATTTCCGATCATATAAGGAATAGGGTTATCACAGGTTGCATATGATGCATTCGGGATTTGGGGGCCGCGCTACGATGTTGGAGACGAGTTAGTAGACATGAGATAGAGGTCGTACTAGATGAGTTCTATTTATTATTCATGTCATTTGTAATCATTAAACTTGTATTATTAATAAAATGTTCTTTCATTGGAGTTTTGAAACACTGCCTCAGGCAACCGAGATGGTAACGCTTCGATTATCTTGGCCGGATATTCGGGGTGTTACAAAGTGGTATCAGAGAGACGATTTTGGAACCTAAACCAATGAACCAAAATGAATTTAGGAGTGTCTAATCAAAGGAACCCGACATGAGCATGATAGGAGATCGGTTTTGGATGGGTAGGGGACCTCATGCCAAAACTAGTGTCTATTGTCTCTGTTGGTCACAACGTGGGTGGATACGAGTAGGGGTAACGCTAACTGAATTGTAGGATAGTTTCATGTATGTTGTGATAATGGACGAATTCTTATATGGATACGATGTGTCTCGCGGAATTATGGGGTATGAGTATTCTTGAGGGACGTTAGTCCCACATCCTAGACATGTAAAGTATCATGTGTGTGTTTGAGATTGCTAATATTATCTTTCGAGTAAGAATAATGATGATAGCCGTTAGAATGTCTATGAGTGTGAGATTAATGTGATTGAGGACGGCAAGTGCAAGGCCATATAAGGTAACCCGGGGTAAGTCACCATTAGTCGGTGGACTCCCGAGCCTCTTATTTTGTTGCAGAGATACTTCATTCGGGTTTTAATCGATAATTTTAACCATACAGGGGTACTCGATCGAGTAGGAGCACCAACTCGACAGAGTGAGATGTTACTCGACCGAGAGGACCGCTGACTCGATCAAGTGGAAAATCCACTCGACGGAGGTCTATCCTGGAAAATCCACTCGATGGAGTAGACCGGCCACTCGACAGAGTGGACTCACCCACTTAACCGAGTGAGTTACACAGGTTGAATATACTCGACTAAAACACACTCTTGCCTCCTCATTTCACTCTTATCTTCATATCTTCATCTCCTTTCCTACCAAAAACTCAACAAATACCTCCATTGTTTGGTCCACTAGCTTGGAAATCATCTCATTGCTTTACTCTCCTTCCTCTTACTTCACTAATCCAACAATGTAAGCTTATTTTCTCCTCTTATCTTTTCCCCAATTTGATTTTTCTTTAGATCTACACTAGTTTACTTAAAGATTGGTGACTAATTGAATGTTTATGTTTAATTTATGATAGTAATAAGCTTTCTATACCATTGTTGTTGTTAAAAAAAAATTGTGACGAAATTTTGACCACCATTGTTGAGCACAAAAATGGTGAGTTTTGGAGTAACAATGGAGCTTCTTGTGTTTGTTGCTGAGTATAGTTGAGCAACAATGGCTTAACCTTGTTGTTAGTTGTAGATCTTGCCTTATATGTGAGAAATTTTTTGTCATAAGACCGTCTTATATTTTTGGATTTTAAGGGAAACCATGCCCAAATTTTAATTTTTATGCATAAAACTTTGTTTAAATATGTTAATAAGCTACCATTTTCACTAGTAAAGCTATAAGTTGTCTTAAAAACAACATTTTCACCTTGGAAATCTTGTTTTGTAGCCTTAAAATACCCTTAATTCATGATGAAATTTTGATTTTTCCAAACATGTTTTAATGGTATAAATTTTCAAAAACTTTGATGGATGTTAACAACTAAGGTTAAGATGAAATTTTGTCTTTTAATGGGTTAAATTTGTGTACATAGTAGTGACTCAAGGAGTCAAATATCGATTTTTTTTTATTCTTCAACATGCTTGATTATCACATATAATGACATCATAACACTACTAAAATGCGATGAAACCATGTATATTGAGGAAATTTTTCATTGTGGAAACCTGTCTATTTTCGAAAATCTCATTAGAAAATGCAACAAATTTGATTTTAGTGCTTTTGTCGTACTTGTTCATTTTCATCCTAATGTTAATCTTCATGCCTAGTTAAGTCTTACATGAAAATTTTGGCTCATCCTTACTCATGAAAATTGGTAGTATACCTACTCGGATTTTATTTGCTTCAAGAAAAGTGTTGTTTTAACAATGCTTGGTACCCAAAATGTAATTGTGATGACATGTATTATTCTTTTCTTAACTCATTTATTTTTTTAATATAGAAGTAATTGAAGTGGATGATTAATCAACCAAATTTTTATTCTTATGTCTATTCCATGCCAAAGTTGTCATTTAACCTCTCCAATTTATTAATTTATGTCTTAGGGCTTCACAAGTTTGTAAAGAGTGGTAGTATGTCAAAACAATCATAAATATCATGTTCATCTTTTTGGAATATGAAAGGTTTTCTTAGTGTGAATTGAATGAGTGGAGAATATCATTTTATTAAAGTATCATCATGATTTCCGAGCAAATGAATTTTCCAACTTAAGCCATGTTCCTTTCTTATATAATGCTTATGAATTTAAAAATCTTTTACCATTCCGAGCAATCCAATTCTCATGTCTTCCGTTCCGTATCCTGTTGCATTGATTCTTTTGTATCATGTCACCAAAGAGCCATAGAACCGGCCATGGAAGGAATGCCCGCCAACAATCACCGGAAGAACCGGTGGCTCCACCTGCTATTACCTTCCTGGACTACCCGGGAATTGAGTTTGTGGACAATAACCAACGAGAGAACTTCCTTGACTTGGCCACAAAGAGGACGGCAATGACCAAATGTATGTCGGTGGAGAGATTGGAGGCCTTGGGTATTGAGGAAGAGGTTCATAATATCTTCACGGTGCTTGGGATGGAGGGTTTTTATACCCTTGAAGAGGTGAGTTATCATAATCTCACCCTTGAGTTCTTGAGTGGTTTTAGCTATGATGAGGATGCTGAAACCGTGAGTTTTAGGCTCAAAAACGCCCCCTACAACCTAATCCTCAATGACTTCGCCGATTGATGAGGAGTGGCGAGGGGAGACCCACATAGACATGACCGAGTGGGAAAGGATATGAAGGCCAGAAAATACTTTTCACTCTTCACTAGTAAGAAGAAGGCGGGGGTGAGTAGCATGAAGGTAAGCGATGCTGAGCACCCGGTACTTAAGGTCTTCCTTCGTTCCTTGACCAACCTCCTATACGGGATGAACGACCCGAGTAAGCTCAATTATACGGAGGTCTTAATCCTAAGCTCCTACCTTAATCCACGTTTTGAGACACCTTTTCTCTTTAATGTCGTGTCTTTAGTATGTGGTGCCTTGGTGAGGATGGTTGAGTCGGATAAGTGCTCCTTAGATTATGGGGCCTTAGTGACCCGTTTGGTTAGGAGTTTGTCAGGGTACGAGCTGGGGGCGGTGGACGGACCTATGTCTAGGGGAGTGGTGTACTTTGATCTTGCTTGGATGGAGTCTAAATCTTGGTTGTCAAAGGGGTGGCGGAGGGTACTTCTCTTTGGAGGATAGACGAACCTTGGCACTTAATCCTCCTAGTCTTTTAAGACCTACCCCCGAAGACACCCCTAGAGAGCCTGAGGCCACCCCGCCCTAAAGACCGTCGATACACGATCTCGAGTGCCCTCACCATCGACATTGAGAACAACACTGTGGAATGAGCTAACCCTCCACTTCACCCTTCTCCACCTCTTCCTTCCGCTAGGAGAGCTTCCACGTTGTCTTATCGGCTTATACCTACTCTGATGACCTCACCTATGCCCGCACCTAGGTCTCCACCGATGATGCGCCTGCCCTATACCGGGGATTATGCCTACACCGGGGGTTATGCCCAACCCGAACCCCACTATGATCCCATGTCCGACCATATCCACCGGGCTAACACCAACTTGGTGTTGAAAGACATGACCGAGGTGGTATAAAACTAAGGGGTGCGACCCGTCTACCGCCCTAGTTTTTGGACCGACCCGACAGATGCCTCGGGTGTGTTTAAGGCCTATGGTATCCAAGCTTCGGATTGGGGAACCAGGATCCGGTTTGATAAAAGGAACGTGCGTGACCCGTGGATGGTTACCGCGGGGACTCAGTTTCGCAACACCTCCCAAGGTGGTGGATTTGGAGAGGGACCTTCCCGGGTGGCCACGAAGGCCGCGAGGTAGGGAGAGGGAGGCTATGGGAGTGTTGGCTTTAGCGAGGGTGGTTATGAGCGGCGTGATGGTGGTCTTCGTGAGGACACCTATAGCCAAGGTTGGTACATGGGTTATCGAGACCTTGTGATGATCGAGAGTGCAGATACCCACTCGGAGGGGCTAGGGGAGAGCAACCAAAAGGAGCATAGCCCCACTAGAGAGGAGACACCCGTCAACACCGCGGGAGCCATTATGAGATGGGCGAGGAAGCTCGGAAAGAGAAAGAAGACCTTCCTCTAGCTCGATTGCGTTCTTTGTGGAATATTATGGTTGTGTCGGACTTATTGTCAAACTGTTTTATTTTTTGTTTGTAACCGGCCATACGACCAATTATCGTAGACCTACTTCGAGCAATGGTGTGATAATCACCATTGGAGAATTATTTGTTTGAGTTTGTAGCAATTGGAAAGCTTGAAGACCAATTCTTGGTCAAAATCCCCACTGCCCGCTGCACTCGGTCGAGTGCCTCGTCTACTCGACCGAGTGGCACCCTACTCAACCGACTGAACCCATCTACTCGGCTGAGTGACCCGAGATCAGAATCTGCGAAAATGGAACATATCCCTACTCGACCGAGTGACTTCCCACTTGACCGAGTGATTCGCCTACTTGACCGAGTGGACCTGGTTGAGTCCATTTTTGTGATATTTTTTACCAACCTTGACGTTTTGACCTCGTTTTGCGGATAAACCAAATTCTTAATAGGTGACCGACCCAAGGACTTGACACGGTAAATTTTTGTTAATTGTTTACATTTGGCTGCATCGTTTTGCGTCTTTAATGTACATGCCTGGTTAGATTTACAATGGTTGTATAATAACATAAATAATATAAAAATTGTACCATCCATGATATTAGTTTGGAAAAGTCTACAATAATAATAGGTACATGCGTGATTAATGTCATTTATGTGTCATGTTATAAGTGTTAAATGCATGAACGAGAATAGTGGTGATGATAAACGGAAATGTTAGTACAAGTAACAACGATTATAAACACATACGGGTTGTATAACGGATTTTATATGATATAAGTATAATGTAATGAATATAAGGAGTATTTGTGCCTAGCCATGTAGTGTTCACTAAGTTGAAAAGAGGCATGACTAAATTTATGCATATATAATTTCATTATGTTATATGTAGACATAGTTATCATGTTCGGCATGAAAATATAAGAGCATTAGCCAGGTAATCTAAGGTTTAAGTAGCGGAATCATGTGAGGAAGACATTCGTGGTAATCAAGGGAGCATAGGAGACCGAAAAGCAGAATTAATCGGTGAACTTCCGGGCAAAGTTCTCTTTAGGGGGGCGGGTGAATGTAATAATTAAGAGTCAAAGAGAGATTATGCATGATAAGAGTAAGAGAGCGAGGGAGTGTATTAGTTAATGATCGTAAAACCAAGTCTAGTTAGAGAAATGAGAACGGAAACATCATACGCAACAACGAGGGTTGAGATGAGAGTTAGAGGCGAACTTCGAGGACGAAGTTTGTTTTAAGGGGGGATGATTGTAATACCCGGATATTTTGGGACCCGTACGAGACCCTTGAGATGCGTGAGAGTCATACGAGAGTAATATTTGACCTTAAACTAGACGAAGTAGAGCTTAGACTAGACCGAGTGAAGGCTGGAGTGGACCGAGTAAGCTGTTAAGTGGATCGAGTAAGGTTTACTCGACCAAGTATATCTTCTACTCGACCAAGTAGTGTTGAATCGGCTGAGTACATAGTGTACTTGACTGAGTAGGTGTCACTCGGCCGAGTGGAACGAGTCAGTCGACCGAGTGACAATGTCAATACCCGATAGAGGCTATTTCGTCAACTCACCCTAATTCATTTCTTATCTTCTTCCTTATCTCTCCAAATCCTCTTCCTTATATCTAAAATTCTCCCAAACATACTACTATGGATTATAAGTTTGGATTGAAGATCGTTCCACCTTACTCATCACCCATCCACCATTGTAAGTTRGATCTAACATCTCCCTTAACCCTAACTTTTGGGGGTTTTTGTATATTTCGGTAATTAGTGATTTTAATTAGATTAATGGGTAATTAGTGAGTATTAATAAGGGDTTTWGGTTAGTATGGTGGTATAGGATGTATTATGATAGTTATTATGTGATTATTGTAGGATGAAAAGGTCTAATGAGACGGATCTTGCTTGTTAATTGGTTTGCTTGTGAAGAATGCTAAAAGGTAGGTTAATCCTACTCGGTTTCGGTATTGTATATGGGTTTTGTATGCATTTATCATTAGATTCCATTATATGTTTAGTCTTGCATTCACATGGTAATTGAGGTTGTTGTTGAGTTCATGTATGAGTCAAAATTGCATAATTACATGGTATTGGTTGTGTTGACTTGAGAGTTGAGACTCGTGGATATATGGTTACACCATGGTATCAGGATAACATGTTGAATAAAGTGTTGCATTCGGTATTATGTTCATAATTGAATTCATGTGTCTCATGTCCTTGTTGGAGATTGGAGGTGGCGGTGTTGTGAATTATGGAGACGGAAGGCGGTTGGGAGACCGTCTTCCGCTTGGATCGTCTCTTGGAGCTTCCCACTCCAAGAGGGATGAGCACATTAATGGCTTGAGTTATGGAGGGACACGTGAGGTTGATTCACATCGTCTGGCAAGGGATCCGAGTCGCTCTCGGCTCGGTACCACCGATGTGTCCGGAGTACCTTTTTTTACGAGATGCGGTCTGGGTCATTTTGGTGGACGGTGCTGCGGTGCCGTCACCGGGTTGTGGGTACGTCTAGGTGTGTCCCGGTACCGGTGTGGTGTGTTTGGAGGTTGTATCATATGCATTTCATTGTCGTATTGAATAACTGTATTTCATTCAACATGTCTTATATAGTTATATTATCGAAACTAATCGTTTGTGGCTGTGTGTTAAATGTCATGTAACACTCCACGTAATTGAAGAGGTCTAGTGATAAGTTTAAATGACTAGTGCTTAAAAGGATTGAAAATACTACTCATATCAACAAAGTGCACTTTCTTTTCTGGTTATCCATGCAAAAGAACTCCACAGTTAAGCTTGATTGGCTGGGAATCGTCTTAGGATGGTTGACCTCCTAGGAAGTTTTTCAGGATGCGCATGAGTGAGGACAAAATGCGTTGGAAAGGATCCGTATTGATCTGTGGGCCATGTACACAGCCTGGCGGGCTACCATGAGTGACCGCTCCCGGCCCTAGGTTTGGGCCGGGGTGTTACATGTCACCTATTTCCGATCATATAGGGAGCAGGTTGATTACAAGTTGCATAGGATTCATTCGGGATTTGGGAGCCGCGCTACGATGTTGGAGACGAGTTAGTAGACATGAGATAGAGTTCGTACTAGACGAGTTCTATTTATTATTAATGTAATTTGTAATCATTAAAATTGTATTATTAATAAAATGATCTTTCATTGGAGTTTTGAAATACTGCCTCGGGCAACCAAGATGGTAATGATTCGATTATCTTGGCCGGATAATCGGGGTGTTACACTCCTAATAGTTGCAAATTCGGGTGAAGTATACCATGTATAATATTTTCCTCATCGCTATAGACCTCGAATGACAGCCAGGGACATTCACTGAGGGCTCGAACAATCGAAGTCTTTCCGTAAGCCAAATCTACCAAGATAAATGAGGAGAATAAATTTCAAAAAAAAAAAAAAAGGAAGGAAGGGACGAAAGACAAAAGAGGATCCCCTTTCATTTCGACATCCACATGGCCCTTAAAAATATAACAATGGACAAGACAAAATCCAAAGGCTCGGCGCCTCGCCACATATGAAATAGTAGAGTCCTCTCTATTTATGAAACGGTCCACAAGGTCAAACATTCTCACACCCTTCGAAGTCACAAGACGGTCAACTTCGGCTTTGGTTAATCCTAATAGGTCCCTAAATTTTTTCTTATATCCTTGAGAGCTAGGGGAAATATGGGCATACCTTCAGCATCGAATCCACCAATAGCGGCGAATTCCTCGGAAAAAGGACATATTTCTCCTCCTAGAAATGCGAAAACATGTAGATCGGAATTCCAATACTCCAAACATGCATCTAAGAAAGGCTTTACCACCTTCACTTGCTTTACACTAATTATTTGTCCAATGTTAAAAGCGATCATATCATGCTTCTCTACGTTGGAAAATTCATTTTCCCATCCTTAAGACGATATTCGAAGGTTTCCGTCCATGGAAATCTCTTTATGAAAATTTTGTATAGTTTTATGGGAATATAAGCTACGGAGCTATAGAAGGGAGAATTGTGAGAATAAATGTTCACCCGAGACATCTATATATACTATTCGGGCTTTCCTAATTCGGCTCCAGAACAGACACGCCCAGGAGAAAACGCAGCAACTCTTGCGCCTTCAAAAAGGAACGCATCACTTGCTGCGCCCTTTCCCAAGCCCTTTCCCTGCACTTTTTCTGCGGAAAAGATTTCCTAATCTATTTTTTGGTATTTATTTCCTATTCCTATAGGATTTCAGACGACTTTTTTTTGCGGAGATTTGACTTTCCATACCCTTATCGGATTACAGTTTCCTAAACGAGTTCGCATTTTGAGGTGGCCACTCCCCATGCATACGTATTCATTTCTTTTTAAGGAGAAGTACTCCTCCACTGTCTTTACCTTTTTATTTTTATTTCATTTTCTTTGATTTTCAAAACTTCGATATTTTCAAACTTATTCATTTTCTATTTTCCTTTTTAGGGGGGGAAGCACTCCTCCACAATAGTTACATTTTACATTTTAAAAATTGAACATTTTTAAAACTTAGTCATTTTCTATTTTTTTTTAGGGAGAAGCACTCTGGTCCTTTAAATCGTGCACCACATCACTATCCACTCATGTTGGGCTATTTTTTTTCTTTTCTTTATTCGACTTCAAGTTTACATTTTAGGCCATCAAAACAACTTGTAATTATATGTTTACACTTGTTTTTTTTAGTTTGTTGCCTTTCTCTTCGTAAATTTCGGCAGAGTGACGGCGTAAGTAGTCACTATGCCAAAACTTGTTTCCAAGCTAACCTGCAGGAACAAGCTTTTATACATACAACAACAGCAAAGGCACGCAGACCCATATATATACCTGTCAAATGTACAAAACATATACATACTCAAGCTCATGCCCGAGAACAAAACGAAATCCAAAAAGTACAAAAGAAGGCTGATCACTACGCTACTCAGGCTCTACGGCTCCTAAGGTCCTCGACAATCGCCTCAAGTATGGCAACATCAGCGTCAGGAACCTCGAGCTCCCTCTCCAAGCGAGCCATCTCCTAACCATACCGCTCCAACTCGAGCTCCAGCTCTTGCTCCCACTGCAGAACAAAATAATAATAATAATAATAATAAATAATAAATTATCAAGGAAGCTTTTAAAGAAATTCAAATTTATGTTAACGCAAGGAAAGCTTCTTACCCCTCTTCCAGTATGGCCCTCAAGTGCCTCAACGGTTGTCGCTCAAAGTCGGTTGGCCATCTTTCATAGCTCTACGTGCCTCGACGGCGCCACCTGCATTTTCAAATGAAATCAAGTCTCATTTCATGTTCCTACATGCTAGAAAATGAAGATAGAAAAAAAAGAGTTAGATCTAAGACTCACCCTCCTGACAATGTGCTGCTACTCGTCGAGCCCAGCCTCAGTCACTGCCTCGGGAAAGGAAGGGACCTCCATCGACACCGTCACGCCAGCCGGCCCCACGTACTCAAAAGTCTCGGGAAAAGCTGGGGGCTCGGCGCCAGCAGTGTCGATCTCCTGTTACAATGTAAATATCATCAATACATTTTCCTTTCAAAAGGGGAATCATATTCTAAGCAAACGAGAGGAATACTTACCACGATCGCCCAGTACGCTAATCTCTTCAAAACAAACTCCGAGTACTCTAACTCAGGAAGAAAGAGACTGTCGCCAGCAGCTCCAGCAAGGTCGGTCGTCCTCTCTGCCTTAGTAGGCTCCCTAAACATTGTACGTAGTGGATCGACGAGAACAGTAAAAGTGTCACGGAGACACTGCCTGGCCAAACGTTCACCCAAGTACCAGATGGGCCCCATGGGCGTCGCATGAAGGAGGCTACTAGAGCTCCGGAGTCTAAGTACCTCAGCCACAAAGGCTGGTGCCCCAGTGTAGTCCTCCCAAGGCCTCGGCACCCACTGAAATCACATTTCAAGGGTCAAGCAAGCAATATTGGAAAAAGGCATAATACAAGGTTTTAAAGAAATTCTTACGCTGTCAAGCCGCAAAGCATTGACACCCCTCCTGCAGGTGTCATAAGAGGAACGCTGGCTCCTCTGTCTACAGATGATCCAGTCCCTCACGACGGGGTACTCCCTGGGCACGTCAGCTGCCCTCATGGGCGCAAAGCCGGGAAAGTACGAGTTGATCCAGGCCCGAAATAAAAGAGGTTCCCAATAATCATTCATTCAATCAAATAAATGTGAATAATAATTTATTTACATATCACTTAATCATTTATCATTCGTATGCCAATTCACTATATTCATTAAATAATCCTTTACAATGATCCTCCATTTCACTAGAAATTTTGAGTAAGTAAATCAGCCATTTATCAAGTTTACTTACCCACATCTACGATGATCGTTCGTTAGTCAAGGCAAGGCAAGTAAATAATCATTTATTTATTCTTTACGAGCCATACGATGAAGAGAAAGGGGAAGATAAGCACCTCTATTCTATCTCTATTCCTATAAATGAAGATAAAAGGAAGGTTCATACCTCCAAGACGAGCCCTGGACCAACAGTAGCAGGTGATGTCCCTCTCTCCAGCAACTCGGGAAAAACCATGGTCCTCATGTAACGAGTGAGGACCATAAAGCTAGGAGTGACCCAGTCTAGACGACCTAGGCCACCCAAGTCAACAAGGAAGGGAAGAAGCTTCTTCGACAAACTCTCCCCCTTATCTCCGAAGTAAATCGAAGACAAAAACCACCAGAGCCACTAGGGCCCTCTACTCAGCTGTACACGGTGGAGGAGACACCCAGCTACCTCCCTCAGACAACTGTACCCTAGGGAGAGCCTTACCGTCATAGTACTCGTTGATGTAAGAGCTCGAAATAAGACCGGGTACCCTAGCCGCGACCTTAGGCAAAGATCAACCCACCAGCCTCTTGAGTCAGCTCTCATGGTTGTCTCAGGCCACACCATTAGCTTATTTCTGCAAGGCAAGCCGGAGATCATGCCGAAGTCCTCCAAAGTCACCCCGATCTCACCAAACGGCATGTGAAAGGTCGAGGTCGTATCCCAGAAGTGATTTAGGAATTCCCAGATCAGGCACATGTTGGCACAAATCTTCCTCGCTCGAATCTCGCGCCAAGCTCGTACCAAAGCTCAAAAAGCACCTCCATCAAGGATGCCCCTCTCCTCCTCCGTCAAACTCTCATAGGCCTCCATCTTGGTCTTATAACCCAAAAAAAAACCTCATGTTGCCAGCCTCCTGCAAGTTCAAACGTGTTTTGATTAATCGACCATATTTCAAGAAAATAGAAATAATAAATGCAAGATTATGTAACTAAGAGACTTAATAAACTCCGCGCCGCGCAGTATGACAAGTGGCTCTCCACGGCCCAAATGAGATGTTGAGCATCCCATTTGTCAGCCCACTCAGGTGCCTGAGCCGGCTGAAGACCACCCCTCTTAGTGACCCTCCTGGGCAACTCCTCCTCTACGTCCTCCTGAACTCCCGTATCAGCCACGAGGGCCGAAGAAGGGTCAAAGTTGACATCCATAAAGCCACGTCCAGACATCAAAGGCATATCCTCTGCAAATTCGACAATTTCAAGACCATTTTAATTCATTTTGAGTCATTTTCAGGCCATTTTCAGACAATTTCGAGTATATTCCCTATCGGATATACCAACATGCTTACACTACATTCCTACGTATCTTAAATGTGCGTCATGACGGCGGTAAGTCAAAATTTCGGCAGCATTTCGTTACAATGAGCCTAAACCAAAATGAAAAGTGTGCCGGGCAGCAGTCACAAACTGAAAATACGATATGGCAACAAATTTACCCATAATCCAAGGACTTCAAAACATCAAGTTTCGTCGATTTCCGACCAGTATAAGGTCATTTTCGAGCTATTTAAGCAGTTTTAACCTAAAACCGTCACATTTTGCTCTCATTTTCTCTATACTTGACGAGAATTCAAAGTAAACACGTGGTTACGCTCCTAATATAGTCTAGTACGCATTCCTTATGCCAAATTCATGAGGCAAATCCATTTCAGGCAAAAGCCCCAAATTTTAGACTATTTGAGTATATAAACCCTAATTAAAAATAAAAAATTCAAGCCATTAATTCAATTAGAGCAAGAAGCAAAGTACATATCTGGATTAGTCAGGATTTGGAGCAAGTCTTGATTGATTTTAGGTTGAAGATTGATGAAGTTGTCGAGGTTTTTTGTTTTTGAAAAACAAAATGTCGAAACAAATGAACACACTGTATCGCGCTCAATTCCGGTTTTATTCAACCTGGACGAGCTCGGGAAGAAATGCAGTTCCTAATGCATGCTTTCCTGAGATCGCAACTCCTGCTGCGCCATTTCCCCAGCAAGAATTTCTTGTCTCAAGTCATTATAAGTTGTTACTTGTGGGTCTTGCCCCCTATTCGTTATTCGAAACGTTTTTCTATATATTTCGAGGTAGTTTTCATAAATTACCTTCTATGGGCATGACGTTTTTCGCCAAGATCGATTATACTCCCTAGAGGTATACATGTTTCCAATTATGAAAAAAAATCTATCTACTTTTGTTGAAATTTTTCTACTTCGAAACCGACGCAAGTAGATTCAAGCTTCTAACCTATTCTATCAGATCCTACTTCGGATAAAACAGACATCCCACTATCAAATCCTACCCCGGGTAAAACTGACATCCCACCATCAAATCCTACCTCGGGTAAAACTGACATCCTACTATCAAGTCCTACATTGGGTAAAACTGACATCCCACCATCAAAATCCTACATCGGGTAAAACTGACATCTCATCATCCCACCATCCTATTATTTACATTTCTATCCCAGGTAAAACCGATATTCCACTTTCAAACATCCTGCGCCGGGTAAGACTGACGTCCCACCATCAACATTTAACACTGGTTTCAGCATTCACCCTTCTGAAGGTTTCAGGTATGATGTCTTCTTATGGCTGGCGAGCCATCCCACGTAGTCTATTACATTTTAAACGACCCTCCCCGGAAGTCGACATACTCTAAAATATTCCCGGCGACAGGTCCCTAGTTCAGTCCCCTTGAATCACCTCGCATCACCATAGTCTTCAGGTTGTAATCTTCGATTAACCTGAGGGCTATACTTTGACATTCTCCATTGTCCAAGCCTTTATCAAAGTAGGGGCTCTGTATATACCTCGTTTCTGCACCCCTCGTCAAACACCCAGTGATGATTGGACCGCATGTATAATACACGAAGCGTAATTACGACATTCTATTAATTCGACGTCAAATGATTGCCTAAATAGTCGTGTAAATCCCTTCTTTGTCATCTGCGCGCCAATACGGTCGTTGTGGCAGTAATTAGAGTACATTTGGAGTCCGGGTCAAAAACCGTCTTCATTTTCAAAAACCGTCTTCATTTTCTCAAAAACCATCTCAAATCTGATTCAGGATATTTTTAAGAATCCAAAAATATCTCAAATAATTTTGAGATTTCTCTATTTTTAGGGAATAAGGAAAACAAATCCTGTCCGATTTCTGAAAACGCGGAAATCTCCGCTCCTGGAGGAGAGACGGCTCCAGGAGATAGCAGACAACCTGCTGCGCCTCTTCTTGGGACTGTTTCCAGCAGCGTCCAGATCTTCCTGGATTCATTCCTTATTTTAATCTTTCCAAAAACCTCACCTTTTGATTAGTATAAATAGAGCATTCCGCTTCACATATTATTCACACGAGTGTTCGCCCCTTCTCTTCTCTCTCTTTGCATTCTAAGACCACGTGGCTTTCCTACGACGCCTACGTGCTTGAGCATTATCACCACGTAAGCCTAGATCATTCTAGGTACCAGTCATGTTACATAGACCTACCAATTTGACCAGTACACTTTAATTCATCAACTTAATCAAACATTGTTTAATAAAATCCATTCAAAGGGCATCTTCGTTACATTCGTCGAGTTAGTCGTTTTTCGCTTCGCAACATGTAAGTCTGAAGGTGTAATTCCCATTTGTAATTTATTATATCTATGTAAGAGTTCGTGTCGTAAACTTGTTTTCAAAGTTGTAAATTATTCAGACCTTTTTGACGGATCAACAGAGAAAAACTGTCGAGAAGAAACGCAACAATAGTTGTGCCTTCTGGAAAATTCGCATCATCAGTTGCGCCTCTTCCAGAGGCTGCTTATCTGCTCCTGCTTTTCTTCTTCTTCCTCGAGTATCGTTGTTTTGTTCTTTTGATTGTAATTCGTTTTCTTTCGTAATTTCCAGTTTTCTTAAATTATTTCAAGTTCCATTTTCGACTTAAATCCCTTATAATCCAATATTTACGGTTTTTTTTCATTCTTTCAAACCCGGATATCCAATGGTTCGATTTTTCCCATATCCAACTATTAAAACTCGACTTTGATACATGTTATCAACTTTATGACGATCATTCATATGTATAATTTGTATAAATCACTTCGATTCGACATCAATACAATTGACACGTTTAAATCAATAAACGAACATTAACGAAAACAAGAGTCTGACTTTCACAGTCTGAACACAGCTCGAGAATAGCCGCACCTGGTGATGCCCCTCTTACAGAGGACGTATCATGTGTTGTGCCTGTTCTGGGTTGGCTTCTGCCTCTGAACTCGTCTCGTTCTGACGTAGTTTTATAATTATTTTACAATCAACTATTAATCGTACTATCGTTGTTTCGACGTGTCTTAATTCTTTTATTTTATTTCTTTTGTTCACTTCTTTCAAGGCGTATTTATGGCACGGATTCATGTACCCTTTTGTAATTTTCTTTTGTAATCTTTATTTTTATCTTGTATGATTTATTTGTATAGTTCATTCACATGTAATGAATATAAACATTCAACTTCGACTCACTTTCTTATTAAATTCTATGTTAACCGACTTAGTTCAAGTCCCATGCTAGGATTAATCAATTACTTGTTGCATTGCATGCATTTAACTAATGACATATCGAGTATAAATGACAATTCCCTGATCATTAGTAGAGGGCGATATCGAGGCGGCCGGGATTAGGTGTTGTAGCATTAGCTTCCTAATACGTAGCTTCACCTCTTACTGAGATATCTGTGAGCACTAGTGTTCATTGGCATTGCGAGAGTCATTTTAGACATGGAATAATAAGGGTGACGAATTTCTTAGTGTTTATGTCACTACTTTGTGTCTTGGCATGATACGAAGTATTCGGACGAATTCAATTATCCACAAAATTGGTGGTGACTCCACAAATGCAGGCTTCTTCAAACCATTCACTAGTTTCATGCCTTACAAATCTCTAACAACCCATGACGTGCTTTGCTAACGCAAAGTTCCGTGGGAGATGTACCGCTGCCTCAAACTTCCAACATGCGGATGCGCGCGGCGCGGATGGCCCATGTCCACACTTTTACCCGTCCTTGGCTCTCGTGGTTCACACAGGTGTCCAAGAGGACGAGGAGGATGAGGAGTTGCTAAGAAGGGAAAAAGTTTGGAGAGGTGGTCGTCAGCCTGCTCGGGCGCCTGAGTGAGTTAACAAATGGGATGCTCAGCGTCTCATTTGGGTTTCGGAGAGCCATTTGTCGTACCAGGCGGCGAGGAGTCTGGTAAGCTTTCATATTTCCCAATCTACTACTTTTTATTCTCCTTTTCGTTTTTTGAAATACTTGGCTAATATATGTTTGAATTTGTAGGAGGCTGGCAACATGAGGTCTCGGAGTACACGACCATGTTGGAGGCCTACGAGAAACTATCGGAGGAGGAGAGAGGCATCCTTGACGGGGGTGCCTTTTGAGTCTTGGTACGGGCCTGGCGCGAGATCCGAGCTAGGAAGATCTGTGGCAACATGTGTCTGATCAGAGCGTTCCTGGATCGTTTATGGGACACGAGCTCGACCTTTCACATGTCATTTGGTGAGATCAGGGTCACGTTAGAGGACTTCGGCATGATCTCCGACTTGCCGTTCGGAGATGAGCCGATAGTGTGACCCGAGACGCCTATGAGGACTTACTTGGCTGAGGCCAGCAGGTTAGAGGGTTGGTGCTGGCCCAAGGTCGCGGCTAGGGTACCCAGTCTTGTTCTGATTTTCTACAATAAGGATTACTTTGACGGGAGGACTCCAGCTAGAGTACAGCTGACCGAGGGGAATGTGGTGCTTCCTCCGCTGTGTGCTACTGAGCAACGAGCTCGTTTGTGACTCTGGTGGTTCTTGTCTTCGATTTACTTCGTAGACAAGGGGGAGACGCTGTCGACGTAGCTTCTCCCTTTTCTTGCTGACTTGGTTGGTCTAGATCGTCAAGATTGGGTTACCCCTAGCTTTGAGGTCCTCACCCGTTACATGAGGGCCATGGTGCGTCCCAAGTTGCTGGAGGGAGCGACGTTCCCTGCTACTATTGGTCCAAGACTTGTTCTAGAGGTATGAACCTTCCTTTTATCTTTTATTTCTGATTTATAGAAATAGGAATGACTATCTCCCCTTTCCTTTTGTATGGTAAGTATGTATATTAGTAAGATTTCCATGTATGAACAAGAATATGACCAAACAAAGTTGCACGACTGATATAGATAGAATAAATGACATATAAATAAAAGATTATTTACTTGCTTTGACGAATGAGTGATCATTATAGATAAGTAAATGATTACTTAATATGTAATTAAATGATTATTTATTTTCTCTGGCGAATGAGGCGAATGAATATCATTCAAAATCTCTTTTTCTTTATTTAGGCCTGGATCTAGCTTCGCGCCCACGCGAGCGGCCGACGTGCCCAAGGAGTACCCTGTTGTGAGGGACTGGATTGTCTGTAAACGGAAGAGCCAGCATTTCTCTTACGACACCTGCAGGAGGGGTGTCAACGCTTTGCAGCTCGATAGCGCAAGCATTCCTTTCTAGCCTTCATTTGTTGCCAGTTTTTATATTCATTTTGATTTTGGTTACCTCACCCTTGAAATATGACTTCCTTGGGTGCTAAGACCTTGGAAGGCCTACACTAGGGCACCAGCCTTTGTGGATGACGTTCCTAGACCTAGGAGCTCAAGTAGACTCCTTGTGACGCCCACGGGGCCTGTTTGGTACCTCGCGAGCGTCTGGCGAGGCAGTGCCTCCGCGACACTTTCACTCTCCCTATCGATCCACTTCAGACGATTTTTAGGAAGCCTACAGAGGTGGAGAGGACTGCTGACCTTGCTGGAGCTACTGGAGACACCCTTCTTCTTCCTGAGCTGGACTACTCGGAGTTTGTTTTGAAGAGATTGGCGTGTTGGCCAATCGTGGTAAGTATTATTTTTTTCTTTTTAGAATATGATTTTTCTTTTGAAAGGAAAATGTGTTCATAATCTTGTGTTTGACAGGAGATCGACACTGCTAGTGTTGAGCCCCCATCTTTTCCTGAGACTTTCGAGTACGTAGGTCCAGCTGGCAGGGTGGTGTCCATGGAGGTCCCATCCTTTCCCGAGGCGGTGACAGAGGCTGGTCTCGACGAGTTGAAGCATGCCGTGAGCAGGGTGAGTTTTCAGTTTAAATTCTCTTTTTTATCTTTTCTTAGTAGCATGTAAGAACATGAAATATGACTTGACTTGGTTTGAAAATGAAGTTGGCGCCGTCGAGGCACGCGGAGTAGATATTTGAATTTCATAGTTTAGTAGATATTTGAATTTCTTTTAGAAGCTTCCTTTTTGCATTTTGACAACCACTGTTCCTTTTGTTTTGCAGAGGGAGCGCGAGCTGGAGCTCGAGGTGGAGCGGTCACGTGAGGAGGCGGCCCGCCTGGAGAGATATTTGGAGGTTCGTGACGCTAGCATCGTCATTCTGGAGGCAATGAGTTGACGACCTTAGGAGGCGTCTGGCTGATTAGCGTCGTGACCAGTCTTCTGTTTTGTACATTTTGCTTTGTATATAGAGGTCTGTGTGCCTTTGTTTCTGTAAGATGTAGATTTGAGGATTGTACCTACAGCTTAGCTTGGAAACAGGTTTGGTATAGTGACCACTTGCGTCGTCATGTTGCCGAATTTTACGCAGAAAAAGGTAACTAAAACAAGTATATACAAAAATGTACACATGTAATTACAAGTTAAAATGGCCTAAAATGTAAAGTTTAGTAGAATCGAAAAGAAAAAAAAAGAAAGAAAAAAGTAAAAAAGTGCTCAAAAGTGAGTGGACAGTGACGTGATGCGCGACTAAAAGACGGGAGTACTTCCCCTTAAAAAAATAGAAAAAAGGAAAATGAGTAAGTTTGAGAAAAAATGTTTGAAATGACAGACGCGGAAGCTACTCGCTGACATTCTAAAATGCAAAATGTCAAAAATTTAAATAAAAGTCAAAACTTATAAGAAAATATAATGATGATGGAGGAGTGCTTCCCCCGTAAAAGAAAATGAAAATGAAATGGGTAAGTATGCGTCAGGAGCGACTGCCTCGAAATGCGTACTTGATTGGAAAAGGAATTCCGATTATAGTAAGTATAGTCAAATTTCCGGAAGAAAAGTCTTCAAAATCCCATATGAATAGGAAAGAATAACTATAACCGGATTAGGAAATCCTTCTGCATAAAACTGTGGGAAACAAGCCTGGGGAAGAGGCGCAGCAAGAGCTACAATCCTTCTAGAGGGCGCAATTGTTGTTGCGTTTTCTGTTGGGTTTGTCTGGTCCTGAGTAGAATTAGGATAGGCCGAATAGTATATATAGAAGTCTCTGGTGTACGTTATTTTCCTAATTCTCCCTTCTATAATTCTGTGGCTTAAACTTCACACATTTTCAAAAAAATGGATGCCTTTAAATCCCATCTCAAGCAATGGACAAATGAATTCACCAATGTAGAGAAGCATGATACGACTGCCTTCAACATTGGGCATATTATCAGTTTTAAACAAGTAAAAATGGTGAGGCCCTTTTTAGATGCATGTTTGGAATATTCGAATCCCGGTCTTCATGTTTTTGCATTTCCAGGAGGTGAAATATGTCATTTTCCTGAAGAATTTGCAGCAGTTGGAGGATGGGATGCTGAAAATTTGCTCATATTGCCTCCTAGCTCTCAAGGATATAAGAATATATTTAGGGACCTACTAGGACTGACTAAAGTTGAAATAGATAGTCTTGTTACTTCAAAAGGTGTGAGAATGTTCGATCTAGTAGACCGCTTCATAAATAGGGAGACCCCACCATTTCATATGTGGCAAGGCGCCGAGCATTTGGATTTTGCCTCGTTCATTGCTATGTCTTGAAGGGCCATGTTGATGCTGAAATGAGAGGAGACCCTCGTTTCCTTGGAATTGTGGAGCAAATGGAGCTGCGCAGGAGCCCATCTTAGCTATCATTAGGAGAGACCATCCTTGGAACAGAAAGGCTAACCGTGATATGCCGTATTTGGGAAGTCCTATAATACTTCAACTATAATGGCCTTTTCTTCATCTGGCTCAAGGAGAGACTGCGATTGATCGAGCCCCCAGTTGATGTTTTTGGCTACCGTTCAAGGTCCATTTCGATGAGGACGAGGCTATACATGGTAGATTTCACCTGAGTTTGCAATTACTTGGAAAACAAACTGAATAATGAAGGTCGACCTCTCATTAGATTGATCATTCTATGGTGGCACCTCAAGGCATTAACAGGAGCATCCGGTCTTGAACCTACGTGGTCGATCCACATTTCAGGTTTGGATTTTATGGTTACTATCTTCCCAGAAATGCTGTTGAGACAAGTGGGCTTAAGACAGAAGATACCAAGGTTGGATACCATTCCGCATACGGCATTGGCGCACACCACGGGCTCTTGTCGTGTGTGGGCACTCCGTTGGGCTCAGAGGAATATATGGTACATACTTACTCCTGTAGGTTCATTATCGGTATCTGACTCGTACATCCAATGGGCCAAAGCTAGCACTTCAGAGGAGAGAGAGAGAAGCTAATAAAGCATGAGCCTGTTGACTACAATATTCGTGAAGTAGCCAAGGAGAACCAGAAGTATCTAACTGAGGAAGAGGAAGAGGTTGGATTTCAAGTCGTCCGGCCAAAGAAGAAACTGAAAAGAGCTCCCCTTGTTGAAAGGATTGATGTGACTTGTTTACACGCACATTTAGTCCCCTAACTAGCCTTGTTCATTACGATTTTATGCATGTATTAGGGTCATTTCTTAACTCTAGTTGCCTATTTTCTATTCTATGCGGTTTTTGTGTTCTTGGTAGCAGAGGAGTGCCAACCTTGCATTCATAGAGCAATTCAGGAGCTAAATGGATCGCAATTAACGACCAAGCAAGAAGAAGGGATGGCTTGACTTGTCGCGAGTC
>VHZZ01000613.1:173193-190494 GCA_009801015.1 Silene noctiflora | reverse complement strand
TTACTCGATCGAGTGCCACACGTACTCGATCGAGTACCCAACAATCAGACCTTGATTCTAAATCACACTTACTTACTCGACAGAGTAAGCCATACTCGATAGAGTAGCTACAGACACAGAAAACCGTAGTATTACAGTGTCACCATGGGCCAGTGTTAGCCACGGTGGTGGTGTTCGTGAGAGTGTGTGTGTGTCGTGAGTTTAAGGCAGTGGCTTAGGCTTGATTTGGTGGATGTTGAGGTAGGTGGTGATGGTGGTTGTGTTGGTGGTAGCAAGGTGGGCAGGTTAGTGGTGGATGTAGCTGCGGTGGTAGTCTGTGGTGGTGGTGGTGAGCGTAGGAAAGAGGGGGTGTTGGTCTCGGTTTTGTTAGTTATTGGTTTGGGTGGTTGTGTTTTGTTTAAGACAGGATTGTTTGTTTGTAATCATGGGTTGTTTGTACAAGTTGGGAGCTTGTGTCGGGTTTGTGAGTCGGAATTTAATTATAATAAGTCCATATTTATTGTTGTAATTAGTTTAATTATTTTGTAAATTAGAATAAGTAGTAATTATAAATATTATTAATTATTTAGGTGACGGATTGGAGGAGAAGCATTATTAACCGGATTGCTTTATTATTTAAGTGATTGCGTGGATTGCTTTATTCGGATATTTGCTATTCAGGTAGGATTACTACTCAACTCATATTATTAATTGTTTGTGTAATTTATTAAGTAATGTGAATTGGATGGATTATTGGATTATTGAGTGAATATTATTATTATTGTTGGATGCCTCAGCTTTCTATTTGAGATGAATTGGTTGGCAATTATTATTTATTGTTGTGGCATATCTTTTGTATTGGATACCTCAGACTCGTTGTGGGATGAGTATTTATTCTTGGCATAGCATTTGAGTTGGATACCTCAGGTTATACTGGGACGATGGATACCTCAGTCTTGTATTGGGATGATGGATACCCCGGGCCAGGGATTGGCGGGATGAACAGGTGTTTCGGGAGATGAGCTCAATTGTATTGGCATTGCATATCATAACGTGCATGTTAATATTATACTTTTTATTATCTGTTGATAGTTATTCTACTCAACCCCGTGGTTGACAGTGTATTCGTGAACACCTGTGATGAACCAAATATTGGGGAGCAGATTGATGAAAGGTCTTGAGATAGCTGACTTGGGAGCTCATGGGGATGCGAAAGGATGAATGGCTGAGTCTACCTAGTTGTCTAGCTCACTTAGTTCAGACGATCTTATTTATTTTATATAGTTTATTTAATTTCCGCTGCGAGAGAATTGTAATTTATTAATTCAGTTTTAGTTGGTTAAGTTGTAATAAGACTTTTAAATGAGGGTGTTACAATTTTCTATTAAAGCTCTCTAGATGGCCAAACACATTCTTATTTGGTAACCCAAGAAACACATATTGTTGAAAGATCTCAACCCAACCCGGATGTAATCCAAGGTTCATATCCTCCCCAATTTAAATAGGAGAAAAAAAAAATTTTGTGTTGGGTTTACTATGGTCGCCTAAAGTCAAGGAAGAAGAATTATTGAATGCAAGAATCTAAATGCAAGTGACTAATAACTATTAACTAAAGATGCAAGTAAACAAAAAACATATTTTTCTTTTGTCAAATTTTCAATTTTTTTTTGAAGCAAGAAAAACTAGTTCTAAATTAACTAAAACCAATATCAATCCTAGACACCGACCTCGCAACAACGCCATTTTGATAGAGGGGATGTCACACCCCCCACATCAAACTATATTTATAGCACTTATTACTTGACTAGTGTAGTAGGGTAAGAAGGTCGATCCACATAGATGGTTAGAATTGGTGTAACAGTTTCAGTTTGGTTTAGTCGAGTCGATCAAATTGAAGAGTTTGAATATTCTAAGAGCAATTAAGCTATGTAACACAATAAAAAAGCAAAAATAAAAGCATATGTAAATAACTAATTTAAGGGAAGTAGGGAGAGTTAGGGGGTCGGGTCCAATAGCTAGCTCTTAGGACGAGGTAAGCTATCCAACCCATAAAAGGTAACAAGAAAGAGCGCTACCTCAACCAGTCCTTAACCTAATTTCTCGAGTAAAGGAAGTCGTCTAAGTCGAGGTGTCAACCTAGAAGTTTCTCATTAAGTCGAATTTATATTACCCAGGTCGAATCGTCACCCTAAACGAATAATTTACCGAACACTTTGAAGATTAATTCTTGTCTCTAAAATGGTAAAGATGGAAGCATAATCGTCCAATAGTGGAACTAACTAAAGAACCCTAATACCTTTCCCCTTAACTAAGACTACTCACTAATCATTATAAAAGCTAAATTAAGCAAGTAGTCCAAAAATGATAATGAATAAACATGATTAGAATAATAAAGGGAGGAACTTTAACTAATTAAAGATTAAACTAATAAAAATAAGAACTTGAAATTAAATTACATAAATAAAGATGAAGAGTGAGATTCAAACCAAACTTGGAAAATAAAGATCTCGAAGTTGATTGCATAAAGAACAAATCTTAGGCCTGAATTAATTAGCTAAATCGATTATTTATCTAGACTTAAGAGGAAAAATAAGAGAGAAAGCCAAGAAAATAAATCTGAAATTATTCTACTCTCAACTAAAGTGTGTACCCCTTAAAAGTGAGAGTAAATGTTCTATTTATATGAACTCAACCGAGAAAATAATAAAAAAGACTAATATAAACTCAATGGGTCCAAACCAAAGGCCCGCAAAATGAAGCCTTGACATAAGTCAACCTTAACATAAGAATTTCAGCCAAATTGACCCCATAAAGTTACACCCGACAGGGCAAGATTACACCCGTCAGTAACAGTGATTTCGCCCCGATCGGGCATAACTTCACCCCTCGGCAGTTTGATCTCGCCCAACTGAATCATTACTGTTAATTGATGGACCGAAGATGGCAGCTACAATGTACACCATGGTGGCCTGATCTGGTACGATTGAGCTTCGATGTTGGCACAAAACCGTGGTGGCACTAAAAGTTGACAATCAACATAGTACCGGCCTCATCTCCTCATTATCTTTCCGATTGTTGAACAAAGACTATGTCTTTCACTTAAAACAATGTAGGGAAATTTTTAGGCTTACTTTCATGGATAATTACAACACACTGGAAGATTTTCACTTCCCAAGAGCGTGGAAGACGATTTCGGGATTGGAAAATAGAAAAGGTGTAAAAAGAGGGGCAAACTCGGCACATAACCCGGTGATAGGAATTTGGCATCAGTTCATGGGGTGGACCGTTTTTAGGAACATGAACCTTGGACATTCCGCATCGAAGAACTTAATATTCTTGGCTCTTACTTGTTCACTACCTCAAAACCCTTCCAAATCAATATCGCTCATCATATGGCCCTCCACCTCCGAAAACTAGCCAAAAACCCCGAACACAACGTTGGAATCTATGTGGGCGGACTCATTACTCATATTGCGAAGGATGTGGCAAATTTTGATGAATCTAGTTGCAATCCGCTAATAGAGGATAAATCTTTTCACTACCGCATACTTAACACACCCCTTGGGTTGGCTTAAGACAAATTTGGCTGATGGAAAACATTGCCAAATCAATGACCAGAACTCAATTCTCTTGCCTAATATCGACAAGGTCAATCTCCTCCCCAATGAACCCCGACTACCTCCCTGAGATTGAGGAAAAGGGATATGACCGACTCTCCTATTAAAACTTACACGAGGGAGCGTCGTGGTCCAACCCCTTTACTCGATCCAATATGCTATGCCCTTGACCTCCACCTAACCTCCACCTAACTAACTCAATGGCTCCCTTTAGATCATACCTTGGTCTCCTTCATAGAGATAATGGATCTAGGCATGGGCACGGTGAAGTCCAAATTGCAAGGCTTCCGTTACCAGACAAACGCGAGATTTGACGAAATGAGAAGGAGGATTGATCACGTTTATGACAATCAAGCCAATGGGTAATGCCCCATCTACAATGACTATGAAAATCGTGGGTATGTCCAACCCGACGGCCCCGCTCTTCTTATTTTTTATGGCCTGATGGTGGGTATAGCTACCAAGGGATTCATGGCGATCTAAACATTCAACCGGACTACTTTAACTGTCCGACATTTCGACCACCGGTCAACAATGAATCCCAAGGTGGAGAGTGGTATGGTGGAGTGACGCCCCACTTTGCGAGTGACGTGGGTGATTTGGGCTTGAGAGGAGGATAAATTAACGTGGATGATGATGAACTAATGAATGAGGAGTATGTGGCGAGTAATGATGTTCTTCGTGATGGTGAGTATGATGATGTGGAAGAAGTAGACTACGGGTCCGATGCCTAGATTGGTGGTGAGTGATGGTTAGAGTGGAGAAGAGTACCTATAATTGGCGAGCACAATGACAACGTTGGCTTCCTTAGCATCTCGACCTTGGCCCCTTGTAAGTTACCTCTTTTGTTCTCATTTTTCTAATATGATTACATAAGTTGGTAGTTGGAGTCACTCGGACTCCCATGGAGATTTCTTAGTCTTGTAATACCATAAGGCTTTGCTCCCTATTTTGCAAAATCCAAAATAACAATCACTTCCACAATTAATCCAAAATTGAGCTAATTCAAATTACCTCTGCAAATGACCAACCCATGGATTTACCTTTGTTTAGAACTTGTAATATATTAGAATTATAATCACATATAGTGTCGTTGCATCATTTAGTATACTTTGATTGTACTTGATTAAGAATTTAGAATAGTTAAAGCATGGCATTTTTATAACCAAAAACAACAATGAATTTAAAAAAAAAGAATCCAAAACGTTCAAAAACATGTTCATTTACTTTTAATTTCCCCCTTACATTTGTTCCATTGGGGATAATGTAAGTATTAAGTGTGGGGACGAGATTCTTATTTAAAATAAAATACCAAATATATGTTCTCTTACTTTAAAAAAGAAAACCCAAAATCACAAAAATATGTTTTTAATTTTGAAAAATTAAAAAATCCAAAAACATGTACCCTTTTTCACTCTCTTCTCTACATTTGTTCCATTGGGGACAATGTAAGTATTAATTATGGAGAGGGAAATATCCTATACCATGTACATTTGTTAATACTAGTTGGTTGCACCGCGCGCGGTCCCCTAAGATATTTTAGCCTTCGATGTTTCATATGCATGCTAGCTTATATTTGTTCGGTTCGGCTGTCAGTACATGTTGAGTTCTAATCACAATGAAACTCTTGTTATTATATGATTTTGATGGTTGAATCAATTGCAAAAAAAAAAAAAAAAGTAAAAAAAGAAAATTACACCCGTTCGTAAATAATTTATATTTAAATTTGTTAAGAGCATAATATCTGAATATAACAACGCCTTTTGCTTAGATGGTTAATTGTTAAAGAACACAATTACATGGAATACATAAAACATTAATATTATGTTGTAGCTTTAATACGATTTTTCTGAAAGTTCTAAACAATACCAGTATCTGTCCAACAACACATAAATATTCTTTAATACGGTTTTTCTGAAAGTTCTAAAGAATTTCATTCAAAACGTAGGTTTATTTACACACACACCGCTCAAATAAACCTGTTTTAAACAAACCATTTAGTACAAAACGTTGCTTCTCAATGAAACGAAGTATAATAAGTTTAGTACATTGTATTATTTTTAGTCGAGTTTATTTATAATTTTTTTTATTCTTTATTATAATCACTTCCTTTCCTACTACTACTACTACTCCTCCTCCAATTTTTCCTCGTATTACTCCTCCTTATGTCCCCCTTCCCCTTTATCCTCCCCATCCTTCTCATTTTTCTTTCCTTTTAATGTTTGCGTCCTTCCATTTCCCTTTCCCCTAACTTGATCTTCTTTCTCATCATTCTCTTTATCGACTTCCAACCTTTTCCCCATCCCCATCCGCATTCTCCTTCATCCTTTTCTCTTCCTACTTCATGTACTCATCCCCTTACCCTCTTCCCCCTCGCCCTCCTCTTTATTTTCTCCTCGTTCTCCTCTTTTCCTCTGATCTTATCATTTTCCTTGTTCCTTTTCCTATTCCTAGCCTTCTCCCATCTTTATTTTCCTATCACCCCGCCTCCTCTTGTGTCTCGTCCAGTTCCCTTATGAAACTTTCAAGAAAGTGAGATCGTGTTTAGGATTGTCTCTACTAATACATTAACGAAAAGGAAGTTCGATAAATTTTTAAAGTCTGTTTTTTTAAGGGGATTTTTTTTTACACCTCTTATATATCCTCCAATTTCCCTCGTCCTCCACTTGTTCTCATATTACTCTTCCCATTTTTCCTCGAACACTTTCTCCTCCCTCTCCCTTCCTCTTTCCCTTCTATCGTATTGTTCGCATCCTTCATTTTTCGTCTCCATATGTCTTCCTCTTTTACCTTAACTCTTTCTCGACCTCTATCTCTTTCCCCTTCTCCTCTTGCTACTTGTCCTCCTCCTCTTCGTAGTTTTTCCTCCTTCTCTTCCACCATTCTTCTCTATTTTCTCTTTAACGTTGCTTCCTCCTCATCCTCCTCCTTACAATCATCCTCTTTGGCTTAAAACATTTTTGAAACACAAAATACAAGTGATTACTTGGTAATCAAATAAATTTAAATTCAATTCAAAATGACCAATACAAATATTGTTGGCGCAAGTTACAAAAATATCAAATATTATAGGAGCTCGTGCTTCACAAATTTTTTATTTAATTACTTTTCCTATTTATATTGTTTGGTATACAACATAGTTCACTACTTCCACAAATTCTAAGAGCACAAAACAAACATTGAGCTAAACTACAGTAATTCATAGATCGTAAGGATCATGAGATTCAACACACTTTAACACGTTTAAATCATCAATACTACTTGGTCCACTGGCTATTCCTATTTCCACAAAATTTAGTAAAGTTCACCATAATGGATTCATCAAACTCACGGATTACACACACTCACTGATTACAGAGTACGCTAGGAAAACAATGTAAATAAATCGGGAGACAAAGAGTAATGACGTGGGAAGGTCAAGCTCAATGTAACATGGAACTAATAAGCTACTCAAGAAAGCATCGATCAACAGCTTGAGAATGCTATTGCTGCCAGTTCTCACGGATGTTAAAGGTGTAAATCTTCATGTAGCATCTGTTGTCATCATCAAAAAACTGTATAAAACAAAGTTCATTTCAATTGTTAGACCTAGATTGCAAGATATCTTCAGTATTGAAGAAAGTATCATACTTTGTATTTTGCAGCCCGCACTAAAAAGAATCAAAAACTGACGACTTCTTATTACATGAGCTATAACATAAAAAGAATCACAAATTGACGACTTCTTATTACATGAGCTATAACATAATTAGGTTGAAACTTGATCACTTTAACAGAGAAAAGGCCTTTTACCTTGTCGTATCTCTTTGAAGCTCGTACGTATTTGCCAGCCTTGAAAAAGGCACTGCCTTTCTCCTTTTTCTAGCATGTTGCTTCTATTTTCTCAGGGGTACTTATATCCCATGAATCCTAATCCTGAAATCAGAATAAATATTTTTCACCATAACACCACCAAAACAGTCTATAAATAAAGAAGCATATAGCTAGTAGAAGGAAAGGAATATATCTAGTAGAAGTAAAGGATTATTAATTTCACCAAACACAACTTAATTAAAATATTAATGTCAACGTACAACAATTTTACATGCCCTTTAAAATAAAGACTCATCTAAATGTCATAGTATGAGTGGTCACATGTACCCGATCTTTCTCCGTGTTAATCAGGTAGATGATTCTCTCCAAAGGACTTATAACTAAATGTGTTTTTAATGGGTTCACTCAACTGACATGCCATCACAAAACCAGAAGGACAAATGTAGTGTGAACCACTGGAATAAGCGAATAGACATACACTGAAAAGTTGCAAACTGCTAAAAATTGATTCGAATTAACATCAAAAGGAATGAAATATGTTCAACAAAAACATATTAAATAAACAAAGCATATTGAGGCCATGTTGAAATAAAATAATACTCATGTAATAGACAAATACCTGTAGCTGTTCTTGGGGTGGAAGGGAAGGAATCACACAAAGCAGACAAGACAGAAGGTAGTTTCTTATAAGTACACAATAGATATCACCAGAACTTAAGGTAAGATCCAACCAACCACTGCCACACAAAGCAGACGTAAACCAACTTCACAACATAAGAACCACGCAAAGTTTAATGAGCCAAGTAATAATGTCTTTGCCGTGACTCGTATTTACGCACATTTAATCCTCTAACTAGCCTCGTTCCACATGCGTTTACGTGTTTATTAGGGTCGTTTCATGTCTTTAGCTACCTATTTGTTATTCTGTGAGGTTTTTGTGCCTTTGATATGAAAAGAGCGCCAACCTTGCTTTATTGGAGCATTTCAGAGCTAAATTGATCGCATCTAACTAACGACCAAGCATCAAAGAGGAGACCATGGCTAATGGACTTAGTCAATAAAATAAGTTTTCGGGTAATGAAGAGGAGCCCCCACTAGTCCAGACTAGCCCCCATGAGTTAGGGGACAACCAAGCCAAGAGCAAGGAGAAAGCAGGAGAGCTAGTGCGAGCTCCCCTCAGCTCGAGCGAGCTCAAGCCCAGCTCGTGTGAGCTCCCCAGAGCTCGAGCGAGCCACCCAGCAGGATCTTTTCCTCATAAAGCAGGGAGCCCCACGAGTTGCTTTAGCTCTAACAAGTCTTTGGATTTCTTCAAGGGGTTCAATCGTCATTTAAGCTCTTAGTTAACCCTAAAACTTGTACTTAATATAAATTGCTCATGTAATTAGAAGAGAACAGGAGCTAGAAATATTATATTAGGGACTCTACTACTTTAGATTAACTTAATTACATCTTAATCCTTTCCTTATTGTCTAAGTAATCTTAGATCTAGTTATGTAATTGAAGAATTCTTGGGTTTGTATTGAAGAATTCACAACTCTTCATCATTAATCAAAGCTTTCTTCGATTATTCTTCCGTTTCCTTTGTTCATCTTAAGTTGGTATAATTCCTTTACTCTTTACTTAATCTTTTTTCTTAATCTTTTGTTAATTGTTTTACTCTATCAGCATGTTTATGCTTGTTAAGATGTTTGACACCATTTATGACATGTTTACCATGATGATTTGTGAGTAGTCCTCTAGCTAGGGTTAGTGGGGGATTAAGGGAGTAATCATGGGTTAGATATATGCTTAATGAGTTCATATGAATGATTGTATGTTGTATTTTCAACTTATGCACACGTTATATTTGATGAAATGATTGATTGACAACCTAGCATGATTCTTTATCCTTTCAAAAAGACTTGTAAGATATAAACCAACTCAAGGATTGTTAGACCATGAATATAGTTGAATAGGGATAAACAAGTCGTTGTAGGTGTCTTAAGCAATAAATCAACTCGACTCCGAGACCTAAGTCTCCCTAGGGATTGTAAGATATAAACTAACTCGATCCTAACACAACTACGATTGTTTGTTGACTTGTTATTATGAATGTACCATGATTCCTATATGAACCCATGACACCCTAGTGCATTTAGTCATTTGTTTACATCTCTACTTGCTTGGCTTGTTATTTGTTCACATTTTCGATGTAGTAGTTTAATTTACATCTCATACCCAAATTGTGACACAAAGACATAGCTACTTGCATTTGATAACCGTTTGATTACCCGTCTAGTGGATCGACTCCGACTTACCATTTCCTAGTTGTTTGTTGGATTTATAAATATTATTTGATAGGGGCGTGACGACCTAGCCTTAAGTCCTATATCAAAATGGCGTCGTTGCTGGGGAAGGTATATTGTTGAATTGTTATCATTTATTTCTTTTTAGTTGTGTATTGTTTTGCCTTTGGGAAGTCAATTACTCGAGGTGGTTTTAATTGTTTTCTTGTGTTTGATATTTTGCATGCTTAGGAGGTTATAAGGCAATCGCCTACCTATTGATGACGAGATTGAAAGAACGTTGAGAGGTATAAGGAGAGCCTTTAGAGGTTCTTCTACTTCAACAACGGAGGAACCTAACTTAGGTATTGAAGGACTTGTGGACATAGGGGTTATCCAAGTGGAAAGAGTTGAGTTTACCAATCCTTTTGCAAGAGAAGGAGAGGACAACCCAATACCAAACCAACCAAAAAACCGAGGAGAACTTTTCTAATGGTACTCGAACATCCGCTCACTTGACCGGAAACTTTATAGCGAAGTCCGCTTTCATACAACTTGTTGAGAGAAGTCAATTCGGAGGAATGCCTAGTGAGGATCCACATCTTCACATGGAAACTTTTTGTGACTATTGTGATGCTATTTCTCAAACGGGGGTAACACAAGACCAAATTCGATGGGTGTTGGTTCCTTTTTCCTTGATCGGAACCGCCAAACAATGGTTGAGAGTCTAGACAAGACTACCCTTGGTATCGATTCTTGGAAGAAGTTAGCACTTGCCTTTTACAAGAAGTTCTACCCACTCGAGAAGACTAATATACTTAGAGCCCAAATCACCGGATTTAGGCAAAGAGATGAAGAGTCTCAATATGAGGCTTGGGAAAGATTCAAAGCTACATGTCGGTCTTGCCCTCATCATGGGTTAACCGAGTGGTTTTTAGTCCAACAATTTTGGAATGGATTATTTGAAGACTCAATAAATGTTCTTAATATGGGTTCCAATGAAAGGTTTACCGAAGTAGATGACAACCAAATTTGGGCCAAGATTAAGGAGATGGCGGTCCATAGCTTACAATATAGTAGGCCACGAAAAGCTACTAGAGGAGGCAAACATGAAGTAGACTCCGTCACACAATTGAGTGCCGACTTGAGTGCACAAATGTGTTCTCATATCGATACCATGAACTTGAAGTTTGATAAGGCAATGGACAAGATGAATGAAGCTTCCAATTCACCCAAGCTACAACCGGCTCAACATGTTAATGCAATGGCAATGACACCTTCTATTACAAGTGGAGTATGTGAGAAATGTGGAACTTTGGGACATGACCAACAAGAGTGTAGGGGCACAACCGAACAAGTAAATGTTTTTCAAGCATACAAGAGTGGCATCCCTTACTATAACTTCTACATTGAGAACACCAAATTTCATCCAAACCTCTCATACAAGAGCTAAAACATTCAAAACCCTTAACCATTATACATCCCACCACCTATGAGAAATCCGACTCAAAGACCTTTCTACAACCAAAACCAAGGATTTCAAAGCCAAACATCTTACAATCTACCCAATAACCAAGCTTTCGATGTTCCAAAAGCCGTCTTGCAAATGCAAAAGAATCAACTAGATTTCTTTGCTAAAATGCAAAAGGATAGTCAAGCCAAAGACATCACCATCAACAACATCCTTGCTCATAACAAGATGATGGAAACTCAATTGACCCAATTGGCCTCTTCGAGTTCCCAAAGGCAAAAGGGACAATTACTGTAACGCCCCCATCTGCCAAGGTGCCTTACCAAGGCCTACCTTAGGATATGAAAATGCTATCACCTCGGTTACCCGAGGCAAGTATATCAAAAGAGAACATCAAAGAACATTAAATTAAAGTAATTAAAAGTCTAGTCAATTACAAGCCAAAATCTCAAAATCCAAAACTGAAATACAAAGCCAAGAAAATAAAGTGATCGTTTAAAGTATCATGTCAGCGGAAGCTATCTAGAAGACTCGTCGAACTCCCATCCAACCCGCGAGAAGCTCAACCACAAAACCTGCTAGACATATCCTCACCATTCCCCAATGGATCACCACAGGTTTTGAAAACATGAAAGGGACAGTCACCTTCATAAAAAATCACGAACTACAATACTAAAACAATACAAAAACATCCTGCAATAGACATATCTTTCATTTAAACACAAATGTCTAAACTGCAGCCCAGACCTATCGGGTTACCCATCGCAACAGGTACCCACACCGCCAGTGGTATACCGTAGCCTTGCCACCTAACCCCACTCATCGTAACGAGCAAACCCAGATCATTAATGTGCAAATCCCCCTTATGACGAGAGCTATAAGGGGCGAACATGGGGGTGAAGACCATCTCCCGATAATGGTTCCACAATCATTACCAACAATGTCACCAATACCAAATGCCACGATAATCCAAATCAAGATAAACACACATTACCAATTAACTTGAACCAAGCACATAGATAACTGAGTAGGGAAACCCTACCTGAATAGCAAATCCAATCGACAATCAACAAAGCGAGCTAAAACCGTTCCTCTACGAAATCGTCACCTAACAATGATAATTAATAACGTCACATCACAAACCATCATTAGCCTTTAATCCCCCAATCAACCCAAATTAGGGTTTTCTCAACTTATAACAAAAAATCGATAAGCGTAAGAGTACTTACTGCTGCGATTGACACGGATTACGAGATGGTAGGACTCACAATCGATCACCCTTTGGCTTGGAAATGTTGTAGATGATTAGAGAAGTAGTAATGTAGTTTAGGTTTTACTAAAAATGTTTTAGAACGTGATTAGAAACTGATTCGACATTATATATACTTATCTAATCGTTTTAATCAAAATCGCGGAAAAATAACCCATCAGACCGGGACTCGGTCGAGCACTAGACATAGTCGACCGAGTACGTCCTACTCGAACGAGTGTCTAACATACTCGGCCGAGTGCACCTGAGGCAGTAGCCTGCCTCAAAAGACCAGACAACCCACTCGGTCGAGTACAACCTACTTGACCAAGTTCACTTTACTCAGAAATCTGTGGTATTACAGTCTTCCCTCCTTAAAAGCAAACTTCGTCCCCAAAGTTCACATCCATACCTGTAAAACCATGCATAAACCAAAATATTAACTACATAACCACAAAGGACACCAACCATACCCCAAACATAACCAGACTATAACCACACAACTCAAACCACAACCAAAACTGACCTCAAAACTACCCAAAAACACATGCGATCATCTCCTACCTCCCTTAAAAGACAAAGGTTACAACCCTATAACCAAACGTACCTAAACGAAGAGATGTGGATAATACTCCCTCATTGCCTCTTTTGGATCCCATGTAGCTTCTTCAACATTGTGGTTTGACCATAACACCTTAAGCGAGATGGTTTCACCGTTCCGCGTCTTGCGAACCTTTCGATCCAAGATTTTATTTGGCACTTCCCCATAAGTAAGCGCATCATCGAGCTCAATATTCTCCACCTCAAGCATATGAGACGGATCACTCAGATACTTTCGAAGTTGTGACATATGAAACACATTATGCCCCAGATCAAGAGCTGGTGGCAAACCTAGCCGGTAAGCCACTTCACCTATCCGATCCAAAATCTCATATGGCCCTATAAATTTATGGCTTAATTTCCCTCTTTTACCAAACCTCATAGCGCCGCGCATAGGTGACACTTTAAAAATAAACTTGTCACCCACCTCGAACTCAATATCCCTGCGATGCAAATCTGCATAACTCTTTTGCCGATCCTGAGCCGCCTTCATCTTTTGTCGAATCAAATATACCTGCTCAATCATGTCTTGCACCATTTGTAGTCCTAAGAACACAGCCTCAGAACTGTCATCCCAACAAACTGGACTCCTGCATTTCCTTCCATACAAAGCTTCGAATGGAGCCATCTTGATGCTACTATGAAAACTATTATTGTAATAGAACTCAATCAGATCCAGACGATCTTCCCATCTACCACCAAACTCCATCGTAAAAGCTTACAACTCTTACTAGAATCGTGATATAAATGTCGCATCTCTATCTGACACAATATCTTTTGGTACTCCGTGTAGTCGTACCACATACTTCCTATAACCATTAGAATAAAATGAGCTACCTTTGTCAGACGATCGGCAATTACCCAAATCATATTGTTACCCTATTGAGTCCTTGGTAACCCCACGATAAAGTCCACAGAAATCGATTCCCATTTACACTCGGGTACCTCAAGTGACTGAATCTTGCCTTGTGGTCTCCACTGCTCAGTTTTGACTAATTGGAAAAAAGAAGTCGATGACATAAAGATAACTCTATTCGCAGAGCTGGGAATTTTTCATGACATGACCAAGGATGAGAGCTTGCATAACTCACTTTTCATGACAAGCAACAATGAAGGCATTGATGGCCAAAGGAAACAAGAGATGACTATGTCTACCCATAGTATTCACGGCAAAGGAGGAAAGGTAAAAGAAGTTAGGGGTTTATGGGATGATGAATTCAAGGGATTGATCAATCCTTATGTCGGTAATGCGATGACTCTAAACCAAGGCTATGTAGCTCCTTATCATCACAACTTTGACATGGGATGCTATATGAATGACAGCTACAATATGACGAGGTCTACTCAAGACTTCTATGGGGTGTTGAGAAATATCAACAACATCCTTACCTTACCCCCTTGACAAGCTTTAAAATGGAGGAGAGTTTGGTGGAGTCCTCTCTAAACCACCATTTGTAAATATACTAACCTCTTAACTTGCGTTTATTTAAGTTCACGCGTTTCAATTTTTGCATTGCATTGATTGCTTTGTTTTAACAAGTTTTTGACATGAGAGCAAGTGAGGGAGGGTTACTAATTGTGTTTGAAGTGTGTAGAGTACGAAAATCAAGTGTAGGGAAGCATATGCTTAGGCTAGACGAGCCTATGGAGCGCAATCCCATGTTATGAAGTTCAAAAAAAGGAAGAATTGGACGAGCTAGGGAATTATCCCCACGAGTTGGCCTTAACTCGTGGGAGTTGGAGCCAAAGGAAACAAAAAAGAGCATTCTGCTGCCAAGCTCGAGCCAGCCGCTGAATAGCTCGTGTGAGCCCTCCAGAGGTCGAGTGCGCTCGCTACTGAAGCAAGAATTCTTGCCGCCCAACTCGCCCGACTCCAACAGAACTCGAGCGAGCTCACCTGTCTCACGACTCCTCTTACTTTCCTTCCTCATTTTTATAAACACCATTCAAACACATACACTTTTTTCCTCTAATAATACCAAAACCCCAACATCAAAATCATCAATTACTCACCTAAATTCATCAATTTTCATTAAAAACTTGATTTCACACAAATTAAATCACTCCTTTGTCAAAATTTAGCCTTTCAAACATCCAAATCAACAAAATTTAACCAATAATTTATAGGGTTTGTGTAATTTTGAAAATCCCCTATTAAGTGTTCAATAGCTTGGAATTGGGAGAAAGGAAGAGCATTCAAGCAAATTCAAGGCTTGTTGACACAAATTTTATCAACCACAAGGAGTATTCAAACATCGCAAGGACAAAGGGAAACACTCAAGCATCAAAATCCCAAAATTTGTCAAAATGTGAAAAGGTTTTGGCATCCAAATCTCTAGTAGTCCAAGAGGAAGCAAGGGAAATAATTGGGTCTATTAAGGAGGTCACCATTGTAATACCCGAATATTTTGGGATCCGTACGAGAAACCTTGGGATACGTGAGGGCCATACGAGAGTATGATTTGACCTTACATTAGACCAAGTGGAGCTTAGACTAGACCGAGTGAAGATTAGAAGAGGACCGAGTGAGCTAGTAATGGATCGAGTAGGGTGGAATCGGCCGAGTAGAGCGTCTAATCGACCGAGTAGGTTTGAATCAGCCGAGTACATGACTCACTCGACCGAGTAGGTCCACTCGGCCGAGTGAACCAAGTCACTCAACCGAATGGCACTGGCAGCACCCGATAAATGGTAATTCGCCCATAACCCTAATTCATTTCCTATCTTCTCTCTTTCTCTCTAAACTCTCTCTCTTCTCTCTAAAATCCTCCTACAACATGTTTCTATGGAGTCTAAGCTTGGATTGAAGATTATTACACCTCACTCACCTTGCTTTCACCATTTTAAGTAGATCTAACATCTCCCTTAACCCTAACTTTTGGGGGGTTTTGTATATTTTGATAATTAGTGATTTTAATTAGATTAATGAGTAATTAGTAAGTATTAATAAGGGGTTTTGGTTAGTATGGTAGAATAGGATGTATTTGTTGGAGTAGTGTCCTCCTCAATAGTGCATCTACATAATAAATCTCATAAGAGGAATTTCAGGGATTATTTATTTTTCAGTTGATCAACGTAAATCGGTAACGCTCGGATGACTAGAGTTTGACGTTATTATCGTATGATGGCGGTGATCAACTGATCCCTTTAGGTCACACCTATAGGATAACGCCCAAATGGAAAAACCAATTATTTTTATAAGATACAATTTAATTAATCCCTTGTGAAAGTTGACTTTTATTAGTCAAGTGATTTTTATATTTGATGTTGAGTAAGGTACTCGGGCCAAAGGTTTCTTATTATTCAGTTATATGATAATTGACTAATAAATATATAAGTTGTGTGTATTATTTATGAGGCGGAGGTAATTAGCTAATTAAAGTTACAAGAAGTTGTAAAATTAGCTAAACGGGTTTTATAAGACACATTTTATATTGATAAAATGGTATAATGTCACTTAAATATTAAGTGTATATTATTTACTAATTTGTGTTATTTAAGTGTTAAATGATCAAATTAATATTTTATAAGATAATAAATATAAGACTTATAAGCATTTGTAGGACAAATGTCGAAAAACGAAATAAGACCCGAAAGTCTACTAATGAACCGTTTAACATGGGAGACATTGGCCTAAAAAGGTCAATGTTTTCCACCTAAACACATGGTTCATAAATGACTCATTTGTTTACATTTGAAATCCCATAAATCTCAAATACACACATTTGCATGGGTGGAATTTTGAGGAAAATAAAACCCATAAAAAGCTCTCAAAAACCAGCAAAATAAGATCACAAATAAGAAGGTCTTGTTTTCTTAATCTTCATCATATAAAAAATTGATCAAAAGGTGATCAAACAAACATCAAATTAAATCACAAATATTTATTATACATCTTATATTATTAGTGTAATAATATTTGTAGTATAAATCACATGGTTACTAATAATAATATCTAGTTAGTATTTTTAGTAGTCTTTGGGTTTAATCTTGGGTGCACACCAAAGGAGGTGTCCTAAGTTGGATACTTGGTATTTCTTTGATCATCCTTATAATTATAGCTCAAGAACAACAATAAGGAAGGAATCCTTATTGTTGTGCCTTTTTTACTACCAACACCAATGTAAGGGAAATTTTTCTTTTTCCTTATTTTATTTATTTTCTTTTGCATGCATTGTTTTTAGGATCATAAAATTAAATTAATTTGTAATTTAATATGTTATTAGAAAGTCTAATGAGGGTCCTAAACTAACAAGTGGTATCAGAGCATTGTTATTCACATGCATGTTGTCTTAAGACGGTTTTATC
>VHZZ01000613.1:152105-168018 GCA_009801015.1 Silene noctiflora | reverse complement strand
TGATCAAACAAACATCAAATTAAATCACAAATATTTATTATACATCTTATATTATTAGTGTAATAATATTTGTAGTATAAATCACATGGTTACTAGTAATAATATCAAGTTAGTATTTTTAGTAGTCTTTGGGTTTAATCTTGGGTGCACACCAAAGGAGGTGTCCTAACTTGGATACTTGGTGTTTCTTTGATCATCCTTGTGGTTATAGCTCAAGAACAACAATAAGGAAGGAGTCCTTATTGTTGTGCCATTTTTACTACCAACAACAATGTAAGGGAAATTTTTCTTTTTCCTTATTTTATTTATTTTCTTTTGCATTGATGGTTTTTAGGATCATAAAACTAAATTAATTTTTAATTTAATATGTCATTAGAAAGTCTAATAAGGGTTCTAAACTAACAGTATTGTGATAGTTATTATGTGATTATTGTAGGATGAGACGGTTTTATGAGACGGAATTGAGTTGGATTCGTGTAGCTTGTTGAAGAATGCTAAAAGGTAGGTTAATCCTACTTGGTTTCGATATTGTATATGGGTTTTGTATGCATTTATCATGAGTAGTCCTGCATTCACATGGTAATTGAGGTTGATGTCGAGTTTGTGTATAAGTCGGAATTGTGTCTCATATGGCATTGGTTGTGTTGACTTGAGAATTTTACTCTTGGCTACATGGTTAAATCATGGTATGTTGGTAATATGTCGGATCAAGGGATTGTAATCTGTATTTTGTTATAATTGCATTCATATGTCTCATGTTCTTGTTGGAGATTGGTGGCGGTGGTGTTGTGATTGTATTGGAGACGGAAGGCAGTTGGGAGACCGTCTTCCGCTAAGGTTGCCTCTTGGAGCTTCCCACTCCAAGGGATGTGTACATTATTGGCTTGAGTAATAGAGGGACATGTGAGGTTGAGTCACGTCGTCTGGCAGTGGATCCGAGTCGCTCTCGGGCCCGGTACCGCCGGTGTGTCCGGAGTACCTTTTTACGGACTGCAATCCAACTGTTATGGTGGGCGGTGCTGCGGTACCGTCACCGGGTTGTTGGTACGTCTGGGTTTGTCCCGGTACCGGTTTGGTGTGGTTGGGTACGTCTGGATGTGTCCCGGTACTGGAATGGTGTGGTTGGAGGTTACGTCACATACATTTCATTGTCGTATTGCATAATCACATTTCGTCTGTCGTGTCTCATATTATTTATTGAAACTGACGTGTTGTGTGTCTGTGTAAATGTCACCTATTTCCGGTGTGGCCTATGTTGATCCATATGATATTTTCGATCATTTGGGGAGCAGGTTGATTGCGGGTTTTATGATGCATTCGGGATTTGGGGCATCGCTTCGACATTGGATTTGATTTATTGGACATGAGTTAGAGGTCGTAGTAGGTGATTTATAATTGTTATTCATGTTATTTGTAATCATTAAATTTATATTATCAATAAAATATTCTTTTATTGGAGTTTTGTAACACAATCTCGGGCAACCGAGATGGTAATGCTTTGATTATCATGGCCGAATAATCGGGGTGTTATAAAGTGGTATCCGAGCGACAATTTTGGAACCTAAACCAATGAACCAAAATGAATTTAGGAGTGTCTAATAAAATGAACCCGACATGAGTATGATAGGTGATCGGTTTGGGACGCCCTCATGCCAAAACTAGTGCCTATTGACTATGTTGGTCACCTTGTGGTTGGGTGCATGTATGAGAACGCTATGTGAGTCATGGTTTGGTTGCTTGGATGTTGTACTAATGGATGCATTATTATAAGGTGTTTATGTGTGTGCATGTGACATAGAATTGATCAATGTCAAAGTAGATGAAAAGAGTATGAGAGTAACATGTTTCGAGAACATTGTAGTGCACGTATGCGTGAGATATATCGGTTTCGAACCTTGGTGCATAGATATCATACATGAGTTCAATTTGCTATTGTTATTGCTAATATAAGAATGATGATTATAATTGTTAGAGTAACTATTTGTATGAAGGAAATGTGTTGAGAACGACAAGTATAATGCCATATAAGCTGACCCGGGGTGAGTCACCGCAAGTCGATGAACTCTCAAACCTCTTATTTTGTTGCAAGAATGCTTTGTTCGAGTATTAATCGAAAATTTTCGACCTTACAGTGCTACTCGGCTGAGTAGGAGGACCAACTCGACCGAGTGGACCGGTGACTCGACCGAGTGGAAAACCCATAACCACTGATTCAGTACTGGAAAATCCACTCGACCGAGTAGACAGGTCACTCGACCGAGTGGACTCGCACTCGACCGAGTGGACTAACCCACTCGACCGAGTGAGTTACACAGGTTGGAATAACTCGGTCGACACCCCTCCTTCTCTTCTTATTTCACTCTTATCCTCATATCTTCATCACTTTTCTCAACAAAAACATAACCAAAAACCTCCACTGTTGTTCTATTAGCTTGGATTTCATCGCATTGCTTTACTTTTCTTCCACTTATTCCATTAATTTAACAATGTAAGCTTTTTTTTGTCCTTGTTACTTTTCCCTAATTTGATTTTTCTTTAGATCTACACTAGTTTACTTATAATTTGATGACTAATTGAATGTTTATATGTAATTCATGATAGTAGTAAGCTTTTTACACCATTGTTGTTGCTAAAAATGAAATTTTTATGTTGAAGCTTTGTTCACCATGGTTGAGCTCGAAAATGGAGATGGTGGGTCAATAATCGAGTTTCTTGTGTTTGTTGTTGAGTATAGTTGACCAACAATGGCTTAACCTTGTTGTTAGTTGTAGATCTTGCCTTATATGTGAGATTTTTTTTTCTTAATATCGTCTTAAATTTTCAAATTTTAAGGGAAACCATGCCCAAAATTTTGATTTAAGCATAAAACTTGGTTTTAATATGCTAAAAGAACACCATTTTCACTAGTAAAGCCATAAGTTGACTTAAAAACAACATTTGCATCTTAAATATCTTGTTTTGGAGCCTCAAGATACCCATGGTTCTGACGACATTTTGATTTACATGTCAAACATGGTTTAATGATAGTATTATTCAATAATTTAATGATAATGTTATTCAAACATATTATTCAATAATTTCATGGGGTGTTATCAATTAAAGTTTAAGATAAAAATTGTCTTAAGATGGGTCAATTATTTTGTGACATGGTAACGACTTGAAGAGTCAATTACGGTTCTTTTGCTTCAATGAGCTTGATTATTACATTCAATAACACCTTAACACTACCAAGATGCTATGAACCATGTATAATGAGGAAAAATTTATTTCTTAAACTTGACTTATATCCGAAAATCCCATTTAAAACCGCATCAAAGTGTTGATTTTTGAGCTTTTAACATGCTTTACTCACCATTTTCATCCTAATCTTGACGTTAAGTGCCTTGACAAGTTTTACATAAAGATTTTGGTTCATAATTACTCTTGAAAACTTGATTGTATACCTACCCGGATTTTGATTTCTTTCGAACTAAATATTGTCTTGATTGTGTTTTACATCCCAAATATGGTTGGTAATGTCATGTATGTCTTATATCGTGATTTATAACCGTCTTAAGACTCTTAAAATCTCGATAATGGGGTAGTAATTGTGCCCGGATTTTAATTTTGTACTTAATACGTAGTTTAATTGTTCCGTAAGATTATAATCTTATCAATAATGCATGGTATCATTCTAATTTGGAAATTTTACCTTGAATTTTCCCCAGAATTTTCTTTTACACCCAACATTCATGCCAGGTTTTGATTTCACGTTTCATTATTGGTTTAAACATGTCAAAAGCCTTGTTGTCATTAGACTTGTTGTGTATTAGTTTCGGCTTTAAATGACGGTAATACTTGAACTGCGCTCGACTAGGTAGTAATGTAAGTAACATGGATAGGAAAATACTGAACGGAGATGGAATGTCTATGAGTGTAGGTTATCAAAGTAAAGTATGGGGATGGAGGGATATGAAGATTCAATGGCGGATCAATTGACGTTTGAGAAAGAAACCTATTCCACTAGTAGTAGTATTTTGTAATTAAGGAAGCGTTACCTTGTGATCCAAAGTTAGGGGTGCGTTCAGTAGATTAAAATGAAAGGTTGTTAGTGAATTATATGTATATAATTTATGTTGGAAATCGGGAGTACAAGAAAGTGAATTAGCTTACGTAAGGTGTCTTGAGTTGACTAAGATGATGGTACGAGGTAACTTATGAGTGATGAGTGATGTGTAATTGAGGTTGAATATTTGTGAATGGTTCGAACTTATGAATTGCAAGTAGAGGGATGTTGCTATTGAGCGTGATTTGGGAATTTTGGTTGATAAATAATCGAGATTTGAGTTGGGGAAATAACGAGAAAACAATTGAGATAATTTAGGATAGAACGAGGCGATGATTTGGGTTGTTTAAAGTTGTGGGAATATGTATATTGAGATTAAGCATTTATGAGAATTGAAAAGAGGGTGACTAGATGGAACTTACGGTGATCAATTAGGTCGAACGGTGAAAGATATCTAGTAAAAGTCGTAGTAAGAAATGAATGGTGAAACTACTTGGGCGTCTTTGTAACACGTGTGATATGGTAATTAATAGTTATATTATTATACCGACGTCAGTTTTTGAGGGGGGTGTGTTTTTTTGGGGGAAGTTATTTTGATATAGTGAGTTGGTTTTTCAGGGGATGTTATTTTGAGATAAAGAGTCGAGGTTACCCTTGAAAGTCGGTTTTTCGGGAGTGTTCTTTTGTGGGACAAAGTTGTGGATATAGTACTACCAAGTTCTTTTGTGGGACAAAGTCGATTTCGTCTGTCGTGTCTCATATTATTTATTGAAACTGACGTGTTGTGTGTCTGTGTAATTGTCACCTATTTCCGGGGTGGCCTGTGTCGATCCATATAATATTTCCAATCATATGGGGAGCAGGTTGATTGTAGGTTTGTGATGCATTCGGGATTTGGGGCCGCACTTCGACATTGGAGTCGAGTTAGTGGACATGAGTTAGAGGTCGTAGTAGATGAGTTTTAATTGTTATTCATGTTATTTTTAATCATTAAATTTATATTATCAATAAAATGTTCTTTTATTGGAGTTTTGAAACACTACCTCGGGCAACCGAGTTGGTAATACTTCAATTATCTTGGCCCGATAATCGGGGTGTTACAACCACTACCACAACACCGGAGATTGAGAAACTCAATTATTTTCCGGAGGTAAAATTCCTTGATAATGCTCATAAGCAAGTATTTGAATCCCTTAGCAAGAAGAAGTTTATTGCTACTATGTTTGTTTGCCATGATACCTTGGCTAAATTGGGTGTGCTTGACCAAACTAAGGCCTTTTTTGAGTCAATGGGTATATCTACCATATTTGATATGAATGAATTGACATACCCCTCCCTTACGTAAGAATTTCTTAGTTCTTTAAAGTTATCTAGGGTAGAGGATCAGAAATATGTTGAATTCCGACTCGAAAATGTATCAAGAAAGATGACAAGGTCAACTTTTGGTGCGATGTTTGGTCTTGAAAGCCAATGGAAATTCTTCGAGAAACCCCATAGTTTTAATGCTAAGCCTATTTTGAGAGCAATTGCCGGCCTAGATTTCTTATTTTATAAGGAGTGCAATGCTTTATATGTACATCATCCGAGTATATGGTATTGGCACCGATCTATTGCCAACATCCTCACTGCAAGAAAAGAAGCCAATGTGTTTTAGGAGTTAGGCCTTTCTTACCTTGAATCACATCTAAATGGCCATGGGAGCTACAAAAGCAAATACGATATCCTTCAATTGTTATTGGAGGGATGAAGGGATATCCAAATTGGGAAGGATAACATGACTGATATCATAAATGAAGGCTTGATCACCAAGTTAGCTAAGCACTTTAATCCACGGTTCAATGAAGATAAGGCTTATAAGCCGGTTAAAGGATGAAACCTCCTTGACATGAGCATGCTAGCTCACAAGTTTCATTGGGTGTGTCATGACAACTTAACCGGGAAATATGAGTGGCTTATCAAAGATGCCAAGTCCATGATCTTGCCAAGTAAGATATGCCGTATAAATGTGAACCGAGGTAATTACCTTCATTTCGTTTCTCATTATGAAAAGTCAATTCTCAAAAAGCAACAAGATCCCGAAGAAGACTCCTCCATTCTTACTATGCCGCCCTACCCCTTTGAGTTCGAAGAATTCACTGTCAACGACCCGAGTGTTGTTGAAGGGAATAACTATTTGACTAAATTAATGAAGCATATACATAAGGAGGCATACAAGGATAAGGCGAATGCTTACTATGCCCAATATCCTCCACTTCTTCACCTACCTAGGCAAGGACTACTTGACCCTCAAAGTCCTTTGCCGAATTGGGTGGATAAAAGAGTGTTCTTTCCAAATGCCTACCAAAATGAGGGGGTTGAGAGCCGGGTTTCTAGGAGTGAGGAGCGGGTTTTTAATGATGAGAGCCATGATAAACTTGAAGCAAGTGATGATAAAGATGTTCAATGTGAAAGTGATGAAGAAGACGGTGACTCTAGCTCCATGGAAGAGAGCGAAGATGAGGACGCCAGGAGCAGTAGATGGTGATGAGTAAAGGTTGATGGCCTAGAGGAGGACGACACATGAGGGGATGATGGCTTCGATAACATTATTCTCTTGGTACACCTTTGTGAGTCTTATATTCCTCCTTTAGCTTCTCTTTTATCTCATGCTTATTAACTTGACTTTGTATTTATAACCATCATGTGTTGCATAGTCCATTTAGTGTGTCATCTTGGACCCTTCATGGTTATGAGTTCTTGAGTCCTAGAAACATCAAAGGACTCACACCTCGATCCCATTGAGGTGAATATCTTTTTTCTTCCACCATGAAGAATAAAAAATGACATGTTATTTTCCATGCATTGCATACATGGCCTATGGCCAAATCTCCCCCATTTTTGCACTAGTGATAGTGTTTTGTTTGGTTTGGAGAAGATTTGCTCATAGGCAACCCGAGTCAATTCAAATTGGCTCTACGAACAATACAAAGCATGCATCACTTATATTAGTTTAACTTAGTTTGCATTACTTGTATATATGTCATATAGAATTTGCATTGTTAGAGCATTCATTCATGGATTTGCATTTGCATTCCGATACCGACTTTTGTACATTGAGGACAATGTTCGGAATAAGTGTGGGGATGGAAATTATTATTCCAAAATGCATAAAAATTTGAAAAACCTTGAAAAATTTAAACATGTTTTTTTATTTTCATAAAAAAACCGAAATTCCAAAAAATTTAAAAAATTTCATAGAAATCAAAAACATGTTCTTTACTTTGTAGTGTATAGCATAGAATTGTATATACTTGTTTATTTGTCACTCTTTTCACATAGGGACTACACCACATTTGAGACATCCTTATAGGATTTATGAAGAATCGCATGGTATGATCGCTCCAATCTCTTCTCCTTACTTTTTATGTTAATGACAATGTGGTGAACTTTTGCCTTGCGGTTTGGTTACTATGTGATGTTAGGAGTTGCATTTAGATTACTTGCCATGTAATTCATTAGAGCATGTCCATTAGACTTGTATATATGTAGTTGCATCATGACATATAGTTGCATTTAGGTAAAATTTTGTGAAAAATGCCTAATTGGGAAGCTTAACAAGTGTATATAAGGCCCTTGTAGATACTTTTTCTCCTTGAGACTTTGTTTATTAGAATATATTCTAGACACCCTGGGTTCTGTCATACTAGTATATTTTGTCCCATGAGCTAAGGCCTAGTCAAGGGTTTTCATGTGAGTCATCTATCCAACCCTATAATGTGATATTGACTCGATTAACTTGTCTAGGAGACCTTGATTGACTTGGTGGTTTAGCAACCTAAAAATACTTTTGATGAATAAGTTTGAAATGCTCACTTCAATGTTTTTGTTGTGGATTCATTTTGATTGCCAAAGATACCTCAAATTGAATTGAAATGTTGAAATGTCACAAAGTGAGTTGTTTTTTTATGGAGGCGTACTACTTCGATGTTCTTTGGAGAGGGATCTATTGAATTGGGCCCCCACACAGTTGTGAATTCAACCACCCAAAGACAGAATGACTATCACCTCGAAAAAGCTATTGTCTAGAGGTTAACCAATTTCCTAATAAGCGATTAACGAAAGCAAATGACATTAGCAAGCATGGGACAAACCCCATCTAAAGTTTTGAGTTGTGAAAGTTGAATGAGGCCAAATTTTGAATGCTAATCAATTCCACTTTTGTTGAAAGACTTGAGCATTTCATTCCCAAAAACCTTTTGTTATGCCACCTTGTTGAGTTCGAGACGATCCTTGGCGTTTACACTTGTAGAGAATCTGAGACTTGCCATGTCATATGCCACTTGCATCATAAGGATCATCCTTCCATCCTATCCGATCGCCCTTGATGAAAGCATTTAGCGATTGTGGACTAAAGTATCCTAGTATAACACCACTTGGAGGTGACTTATTTCTATCCTCTTAGGCATAGTGTCTTGGAGAACTAGTATCTATGATGGAGTGTGTACCCTTTTATTGCTTCCCTTTGTAACACCCCCATTTATCTAAGAGACTTAACTAGACATTCTCAGATAAATAGTAGAGTTACCATCTCAGTTTCCTGAGGTAGTGTATAACAAAGTATAGCAATCCAAAGTACTTTAATAGAAATAATCCATATAAATTTAAACTTTTAACATTACAACTTATTAAGCAACAGAAGTAAATAAAATATATTAAATAACATCTGTCTGAACTATGTGATCTAGACAACTAGGTAGACTCAACCATCAATATTCTCGCATCCCTACGAGCTCCCGAGTCATCTAACACAAATACCTGTCAATCGTACTGTTCCCCAATAGTTGGTTCATCACAGGCGTTTACAAAATACACTGTCAACTCAACGGTTGAGTAGGATAAATAAACAACATATGCCACACAATTAATTAATTAATAGCTTTCACTTTCACAATCCACTAAGCTCAACCACATTATCCACCAGAGACTACGCCTGGGGCCTTCCAATGCTCCTACACACTTTATCCACTAGAGATTATGCCTGGAGCCGTCCAATATTCACACGTTATCCACCAGCGACTAAGCCTGGGGACTTCCAATATTCTCAATCCAATTCCACAATTTACTCATATAAAATATGCATCACTCAATAATAATAAACCAATCAATAGGCAACCATAAATTAACTTCCATCGTCCATATAATAACCACATGCCAATAGCACAAATTGCATATTATAGTTGAGTAGTTTATCCTACCTGACAAGCAAATCTTCGAGTCACATGAGTCACATAAGCAATCAAATCGATCCTTTACAAATCCATAACCTACATAAAATAATTATGTACAATTACTACATAACCAACCAACTAATCATGCACTTATCCTATGCCCATTATGTCCTAATCCTTTTGACAACTTCAAAGCTATATCTCTAATTCTACCGTTTTACAGCACAGTTAAGTCTCACTATAAAATTCATAATTAATTCAATAAAAATCCAAACGATGCAAGACCAGTGGGGTTGGAACCCTACGACACATATCTACAGTTCTTGTGAAATAGACATTCCTCAAATTCCAGACTTATCAAGGTTTACTTGAAAGATTTATAAATAATGACGAATTCCGTCGCATAAAAAGTATTGGTTCATAAAACAAGTTTAACATATGATTTTTGAGAAATTACAATGCCTAGCATTATCTAGACTCTTCAGATTTATTGTATACAAAAGACCCAACTAAGTATCAATTTATAAATTAGGTTTACGAAATAAACTTTATCCTACTAGTGCATTCGCGGATTCTCAGTCGACATGTCGAATTTATTCTGAAACTTCTACAAGGCCAATTGTTACTACATTTTACAGGCATAAACTAGTCTTAAAAATAACCTAAGTCTATTCTTTACGTTTTCGAAGATAACAAATTTGAAACGGTCTGATAATTCGTTTAAGACAACTTACAGATTTACAGAATTGTTGTAATTCTTTAATAAAATTGTCACAAACTTAATTATAGATGATTATATTTAATCTAGACATGATTAGGTGATGAACTAAAACTTAAAACATGCTTATAAAGATTAAATACTAAGCCTTTTAAAGATTAAAGATGAACTTACAAAATAAACGATTCAATCCAATAGAACTATATGCAAAATCCCCAAATTGGTTACCCAATTCCTTTTTCCCTTTTTATTCCAAATCTCCCTCTTTCTCTCTCTGGTGATATTATGAGTTTTTATGTGGAATAAAGATTTATTATTAGATTATCCTTAATTATATAGTAGTCTAAGGTAGCAATTAGGAAAGGACAAGGATACTGACCAAATATTATTATTATATTATTATTATATTACTATTCCTATTATGAATAAGATTATCATATACTTCCTTTGTTTTTATATAATGTACCCATTTTTTGAATATATGAGTGGAGTATTTTAATAAAATGGGTACATTATATGAAAACAGAGGAAGTAATACTATTATTACTATTACTATTATTTTTATGGCATACTACTAGTATTATTATTAGTATTATTAATATGATTACTATTATTGTATTATTTCATCTCACCAGTTAAGATATAAAATTAAAGAAGTATGAAAGAAATATAATTTATAAAATAACTATAGTTTATAAAATAACTTTACTTTATTAAAATACATTTATCAAAATACTGTTAACTAACCGTTGACCCAAGCCTAAAAATACGGGGTATTACACCCTTTTAGTTGAATTTCCGCCACTTAGATGAGAAAAGTGGCTATTATTTTGTAGATGCATCCTTTGTTATGTTTATGTCCTTCATGTAGGATGCATCGACATTTTGGCAAGCCCCACCTTGCCTTTCAAGAAGACATTCTACCTCATGGATGTCTTGTTGTGAGTTGAAAGGGCGGAGTGAGACCCCCTAATTGTCTCACATCGGCTATGTTATTAGATTAGTATAAATAAGGGTCATAGTTTTACTGACCACTTTACACAGGACGAGCAAAGGTTCGGTTTTGGGATACTTGATGTGACTCGTATTTACGCACATTTAATCCTCTAACTAGCCTCATTCTACATGCTTTTACGTGTTTATTAGGGTCGTTTCTTGTCTTTAGCTACCTATTTGCTATTCTATGAGGTTTTGATGTTATTATTGGTAGGAGAAGAGCACCAAAATTGCTTTATTGGAGCATTTCAGAGTTAAATTGATCGCATCTAACGATCAAGCATCGAAGAGGAGACCAAGACTAAAGGCCTTAGTCAATAAAACATGTTTTCGGGCAATGAAGAAGAGCCCACACGAGTTAGGGGGCAGCCAAGCCCAGAGCAAGGAGAAAGCAGGCGAGCTCGTGCTAGCTCCCTTCAGCTCGAGCGAGCTCAAGCCTAGCTCGTGCGAGCTCCCCAGGGCTCGAGTGATCCACACAACATGATCCTTTCCTTACAATGCAGGGAACCCCATGAGTTCCTCTAGTTCTAGAATGTCTTTGGATTTCCTCAAGGGGTCTAATCTTCATTTAAGCCCTTAGTTAACCCTAAAACTTGTACTTAATATAAATAGCTCATGTAATTAGAAGAGAACAATATCTAGAAACATTAACTTAGGGAATCTACTAGTTTAGATTAGCTTAATTACATCTTAATCCATTCCTTATTGTTTAAGTAATCTAAGATCTAGTTTTGTAATTGAAGAATTCTTGGGTTTGGATTGAAGAATTGACAACTCTTCATCATTAATCAAAGCTTTCTTCTATTATTCATCCATTTTCCTTGTTCACATCATAAGTGGGTATAATTCCTTTACTCATTACTCTTTTATTAATCCTTTCACTCAATCTTTTGTTAATTGTTTTATTCTAATCATCATGTTTATGCTTGTTAAGATTTTGACACCATTTATGACATGTTTACCATGATGATGTGTGAGTAGTCATCTAGCTAGGGTTAGTGAGGGATTAAGGGAGTAATCAAGGGTTAGATATATGCTTAATGAGTTCATATGAATGATTGTATGTTGTGTGTTCAACTTATGCACATGTTATGTTTGATGAAATGCTTGATTGACAACCTAGCATGATTCTTTATCTTTTGAACAAGACTTGTAAGATATAAAGACATAACTACTTGCATTTTGATAAGCGTTTGATTACCCGTCTGGTGGATCGACTCTGACTTACCAGTTGCTAGTTGTTTGTTTGATTTATAAATATTGTTTGATAGGGGGGTGACGACCTAGCCTAAACCGACACCTATCAGTTTTTTACTCCACCGAAAATATAATATAACAAGGATAGCAAATGATGAAAAATGTTTAGATCCCAAAATAAAACACAGAATTCCTCCCTTGAAGAAAAACTCATGTCATATATCTAACATCAAAAGGATCCCACAGCTAACATTACACACTCATTACGAAGATGCCACGAACTAATAAAATTACTCCCTCCACCTCAATCATCTGTTTACCTTTACTATTCTTTGTGTGGGGTATTCTTATTAAGGGTAAATAAATGATTAGTGCGGAAGCAGTATATATATAAAGCCAAATGACCAGCATTCCAAAAATTAAGAAATATGTTTTTTGAAGCAAAATCCAAGGCCAAGTTGTCATATGTGTATTTATAATAAAAACCTATATAAATCTGGATCATACAAATTTATTAAAGAGTTAAACAGCTTTGCAAAGTAATGCAAAGAGTCTTTACTCTTAAGCAGCCATCAATGACAATAAAATCGCAGAAGGGCAATAAACTAAATAAAAAAATAAATCATAAATTTTCAATATATGAGTATTGGTTGTGGCTACGTACCTGACACTCAGTCCATTTCTAAGAACATTTGACTTGCAACTGTGACATTTTGTATGCTTGGGCCCAGGTAAGGTCCAGAACTAACATTATACACCAACAGAAACAATAAAAGGAACAATCACTAAAATAAATCAATATAAACTATAAACTTAAATAACAAAATATAATTATAATTCAAAAAGGACAACCTTATGTGGAGGCTGAATACAGTAAGAATGGAAAGCACCATCACAGTGCTTAGAAAATTTGAACTTATTATAACCTCCATGCTTGCGGCAAATCTGAAAACCTGCAGTGTTGAAGGCAGCCAATAAACACAGACATCTAGTTATAACAACCAGGCTCTCTATATAAATCATCACAAGAGAGTATATTTTCTTCATAGTAATGTCTCATTATCGTTACTAGTTCATTTTTTAGATGTGCCGCGTAAATACCTTCTGCTCAACTTTCATTTTCCAGTTCTTAGTGTGAAGTTCGGAAATTTTTACGTCTTTCTCCTGCAACCAACAAGATGTTAGTAATAATGCGAAAAAGTTACTTACGTTAAAAGTTCTAAGCCATTAAGTTTTCATAGTCGTTACCCCCGGCTATTGGTCTAAAACTCAGTATATAAAACTGTCAGAACACGTATTGTGTCGTATGTATTCAGTTTTCGAGTCAAACTTCATTTAAGATATCCAAGCTAGGCAAAGGTGTACTCACAAAAATCTAGACAATAGCTGGATTGTAATCCCCTATAAAATATAGTGCAAAACATTGGCGGAAACACTGTTGAATGGGATTAAATAACACATTGATAAACTAAATATTCAAACTCAGATTCAAATAAAATAATTCACAGGAAACATTCCCGAAAAGATAGTCAATACAATTGTCACTTTTGCTAAAAAGGGCTAAAATTTAAAACCTCAAAATATGTTCAATAAAATCCAAATTCAAACGAAAACATAAGAGTAGGATCTACTACTCTCTAGCTCTCACTCGAACTCCGTCAAAATCCAACACCTATCATGTTAATACATAACAGCCACAATCAGTGGGGAGTAACTCAGATGTTCTCCCAACCACATTTCATCTAGTTACAACAAGTAAATGCTAAAATAATTAAATACTTGAAATATGAAGTTTCAATAAATCATAATAAGTGTAAAAATTAAATAAGCATTGAACCATTGAAAATCCAAATCAAATTTTAAAAACATTAAAATATGGGATACCAATATCAATATACTTCTTATGGAAAACCATCTTAGTGTATTAGTATAGATTTTCACTCGGACTATGCTAGAGTACCATGGTACCACTACCATAATAGGGCGACGTCTTACTCCGCAGTGGGAGGCCCTAGTCTAAGTGTATGTACATAACTCCCGGGGTACAACACTCCCAGAACGACCACTGACGACATTCATCAGCTCTATAGCTAATGGCAAAACTAAGTATATCCGAAGTTTATTATTCTAAACCTCACACCTAACTGTTTCACAAGTTATTCAAAACCATTTAAAAAGTGATCATTATTCAAATCCTTTAAAAGGGGACCTTCCAAGAAGGCAATTTCCAAATATAGTGACTCTTCTCAAAATAGAAATCTTATGAAGATAGTAATAAATGATGTTATAAAAGAAGTTCGAATAATTAAATTATCAACTCATTTTCATATTGGGTAAACCCATTTTAATTACGCAATTGCTACTCCCGCACGCTAGTTTGCTAAATCCCACACATATTGCCTTAATATTCCTTAATTGCCCTTCGTCTTAAAAAAAAATTAAAAAACCTCTCTCCTTACCCTCTCTAAACCTAACCAATCCTTCGACAATTATGGATTGTAATTTGCACATATCACATGTAATTTCGACATCTATCATCAATTTTATTAAGAGCCGGCTTTTACTCGATTCAGATACTGTTTTTTTGGTTTTAAAGTTTTTTTATTTTTTTTATTTTTACATTTAGGATTTGCAATGTGTTGGGTTGTTGAAGAGGTAATTGTAAGGTCGTCAAGTCGGAGTAGGGTGGTCGGAGGGAAAGGCGTTGAGTGTGGTCTCAGCTGCGTGTCGTTGAGTGTTGCATGACCATTAATTAAGAGCACCACAAGTGCAACATAAATCCATAAAATCGTAGGAAATTGGTGCTTGCTCATAGACATATATCACCTTCGGAGATTTTAACTCTTATCATTTCCAATTGATTAAGAAGATTAGCACAAGCTCTAGAAATAATGCACAGATTAGGAGTATCAATTAGCCAACTTTGAAAGTATGAAGAGCTATTATGCAATCAATCTCTGCCTCCTTCGTTTTCTAATTTTTTTTAGGTTTTTCATGTCTCTCTTGATTTGGGGTGAGAAATGAGAAGGATAAATTCGGAATAAGGGGGAAAATGTGCGGGATTAAGTAAAATTATGTGCGGGATTTAACACGTCCCTTTAATTATTAATTCATTAGTAAAATTAATAAAATAATCTTAGCCAATTACTTCTTTTTAAAAAAGTCCTTAACACATTATGAAATTATTATAAAAATCACCAAAATACCCTTTTCCAAGATTTAGCTTTAATTTCATAAATTACTCGGTTTATCCAAACTGTAAAACCCCCATACGCCAAGGTACCTGAACAAGGACTACCCCAATGTAGGAAGGTGATACCATCTCGGTTTTCCGAGTTAGTATGCATCACAGTAACCATATAAAACAAATTAAAAATGTAATAACTTTAAGTAAAGAATACAACTTCAAAATTACAAGTCTTAACCGAAAAGGTGATAACAATGTAAAGTGGCAAAACATCTAGTACAACGGAAGCTAAACTAAAACTGGTGACTCATCCCGTCCAATCCACGCAAGCTATCTCAACGATCATCACCTGTTAAGCCAACTGCTCACCATCCCCGAATGGATCACCACAGTTCTGAAAACATAAAACGGGGTCAGCCAACTGAATAATCAATATAATACAATTTAATACCCCGTATTTTATAATTATATATTTTATTTTGTTTTACGGATTATGTTAGAAGAAGAAATGATAAATAATAATGGTAGCAATAATAATACAAAATACGTGTGTTGTGTTTGTC
>VHZZ01000613.1:6681-32718 GCA_009801015.1 Silene noctiflora | reverse complement strand
AAGTGAACTCCTCGATCGAGCAAAAGGAGTTCTCGATCGAGCAAAAGTAGTTCTCGATCGAGCACTTCTCTGCGCGTAATTCCTTCTTTGCGCACCGAACTTCAAACAGCTGCCATTTATTCGTTACTTGGGCAAATCAGCGTTTTCGGTGGCGTTGGAAAGCTAAGAGGATAAGCTTTCATCCCCAATTGGAATCACTTGATTATCAATGTATAAATCAAGTTATGGCTGTTCGAAGTGGGCACTAGTAGATTAAAGCTCTTGTTTTGCTCGCCTAGCTTCCTTACTTTCTTGCGCATCACAAAAAGGTAGTTCCAAACTCCAAAGCTTCCTCATCTCTTAAATGCAAGCTTAAAAGACTATTTAAGGCTCAATTCCGCATCCCTAAGCTCATTCCTGCAATTAATACAAGAAATCCCAAAGTACGCAATACGGGGACATATTCGTAGAAATAACTACTATAATAGCCTAGAAATGCGTGCATAAAAGGCCTAAGAATACTATACAAAATGCACGCATCAACTACTATGCCTCTGATGAAGAGAGTGAAGGATCAGTGGCTGGTACTGAGGATGAGCAATCATCTGAGTGTAGTAGGGATCCATTTGATAAAACAGAGGAAATGGATAAAATGCATCCATTTGATAAGACTGTTAATGAAGCAAAGGAAGGGTATGAGACAGTTAATTTGGATAAGGTGTACAAGAATGGTAAGATGTGTGTACCTGAAAGGTGGGGTGAGATTAAGTTGAGGCCCTGATTACTATTCCAAACCAAGGGTGACTTTGTGTCAGTGCTCTCTGATTACTGCATTCAAGAAGGCTTCAATGTTATAGTCAACAAATCTGATAAGGTGAGGTACACAGCTGAATGTAGTGGAGAACATTGTACTTGGAAGATACATGTCTCCATAATCCCTGATAAATTAACTTGGGCAATCAAGACAATTACTGGTGAACATATCCAGTGTCATTTCCTGAAGAGCAATCCTATGGCAACAACTGAATGGATGGCTTCTAAATTAGAAGATGAACTTACTGCAAATCCTGGTATGCCAGTTCAGGGCATAGCTGACTTGTTAATGGGTAAGTTTGGGATTACTGTGAAAAAGAGGACAATGTACAAGGTCAGAAGTATAGTTGTTGAGAAGGTGTTTGGGGGACATGAGGAAAGTTATAATTTCCTGCCTGCTTATGCTGAGATGATTAAAGAGACCAACCCTGGTTCCTGGGCACTTATTACATGACATTCCCCTTACACTGACATGTTGACCTATTTTAAGGGAATGTTCGTAAGCTTTTCTGCCTGGACAAAAGGGTTATTGAGAGGTTGTAGGCCAATCATAGGAGTTGATGGATGTCATCTGAAGGGGAGGTTTAAGGGAATGTTATTGTCTGCATTATCCCTAAATGGCAACAATAACTCTGTTTAGATCATGTATTTAGATCAGTCATCTAGTGCAGTATAATTTTGTTCATTAAGTTGGCTGTTAATTGGTGAACTAGATTACTCATGTAAGTTTTTGGGAAAACTCTTTTGGATGTCAGTGATGTTATAATGCATGGAAGTTGTTTTATGTTTCATAAATCTTCAATTTTAATATCACAATGTCASTACACTTACTTGATTATAATATAGACTAAAAACATATACATTATTATGAATATTTTCAAAAAAAATTGAAACATTTTAGATAAATTTACAATTTCTCTTTTTAAGTCACAAATGCTAGTTGTTTCTTCCTTCATTTTCTTCTTCAATTCTTGTATAACATCTTGAAATTGTGTAGCTTCCTCTCCAGCCAAATCATTCATGTCTTCATTTTTTTGTTTGCACCATTGAAAGCATTCACATTCATCACATTTGTAGTACAATCTTGATGGGTTTGCTGCCAAAGGTCCAGATGACCTTATGTTGAATCTCTTCTTGCATTTAGGGCAATTTTTGCACCCCTTTTGAATTAGATGAATGCATTATTATAGTAGGAATGTGTTTGTGCTCTCAATTTTAACATCAACTCTCTTTATATGCAATAACTCCAGTCCAACGGCTACTTTTCTAGCCGTTACAGGTCCTTTCTGGTACMARGGGTATYTCGTGCACAATTTGAAAAACTCAGGGGTAGTTGGTGCACAAATCTCATACTTCAGGGGTATTTGGTGAAAGTCATATTAGTTAGTTGTAGGTAGTTGTAGATTTTAGTTAGTTGGATATATTCAAAGGTTGTTGGGCTTTAACTAACTTTCCTCCCAAACCTGCTGCCGTTTAATATTTGACAGAGTTCAGGGTACCATGTACACATTCTTAAAAGCAGGGGTATCACGTGAATTAAGCCAAACCTCGGAGACACCACGTGAATTATCCCTTAAAAAAATGATTTAGTCCTAATTATTATTATTATTATTATTATTATTATTATTATTATTATTACGATACAAGTCTGAGTTGCATAATGAATTTTGTACAATTTGCGGCAGCCCACATCGACACCTTTTCATCTCTCTCATCTTCCTTGGTTACCTCTGCTAATCTTGGATGTTTCTCTCTCTTCGTCGTATCCCCAAAATACAAAATTAGGGTTTCAAATCCCTTCTGTTTCCTCTTCCCGTCTCACCTGATTCCCTTTCTTCAACTCAAATCTACTTCACAACAGATCTGCTTCCTTTCTTTGTTGTTTTCTTTCACATYGTCGCCATGTTTTGGAAGCTCACTGCTTTATCTGCTTCATCACCTGTAACTTCCTTCACTTGCTTTAATTTCATTTTTTATTTTGATCTAGATTGCGATTCAGCTGTCAATATGAATGATTTTATTAGCTTTAATTAATTAACTTTAGGCTGTTGCTGATTTCTCAGATTGTGTTTCTAAGCTAAGCTTTTAAAGTGTAATTGTTTCTTTTTTAAAAATATGCCTATGGAGTAGTTCATTTTTATAATTGTATGAAAAATGTTTAGCAAACATGAATACAACCGAGTTGCTGCTGCTGCGTCAACTATGGGTTTTCGTTTCAGTTTGTGAATCCTGTGGTGCCAAATACTCGCCGTTCTTTGGTCGCCATTATGATGGAATGTAGTAAAATGACTTGATAAAAAAGATCGACTTTCTTTTTATTTCGAGTTGGCAGTCACATATTGCTATTTGAGACACAATTTTCTCTGTGGGTTATTCAGAAAAGGCTAAATATGAATATCACGGCATCCTTTGAGGTAAAATCACCGCATTGGGATAGTGGTTTTGTCAAAGTTTTTGGGTTTCAGAGGGAGCATATAAGGGAAGCTTGTACATCCAAGCTATGTTAGCTCTTTTTTTTTTTTTTTTTTTTTTTTTTCCCGAGTGAAAGTTACAACCTTCTATGGGATTACTCACCTATATCCTTTTAGCAAAAGGCACTTTGAACCCTGTATAGCAAAAGGCACTTTGAACCCTGTATGCGCTTAGTAGCATTAATGTTTTTGGGTTACCGGAAATTAAATGTTTTGATGTTTTTTTACAATCTATGTTTGTTTTATATTCTAGTATCTCATCCTCATTGCTGTTGATATTTTTACGCCGGATTTGAAGGTTGATGCAGTATTGGACAAGGACAATTTTGAATTGGAAGAGCTATTGGATGAAGAGGAGATTATTCAAGAATGCAAAGCCTTAAATAGCCGTCTAATTAATTTGTAATAGTGAATTTTTTGCTTTTGTTTGTCATCTTCTTTTGTTATTGTATTGTGCCTGTCTCATTATAATTGCTGATATGTTTATGTTCATTGACTTTAGTCTAAGGGACAGAGCACAAGTAGAACAGCTATTGCGCTATGTAGTTGAAGAACCTCCAGAGGATGCTGACAACAAACGCGCCTTCAAGTATTATGCTTTATATACCTAACTTATTAAATTATAACATGTGCATTGGTTAAGTGCTGTTTTTCTCATATAATTTACTTTCATGTGTCATAAAAATTCATTTTACCACTGTGTTTTAAGCTCACACTTTCCTTTCCAAAGTTAAATAATTGTGCATTGTTGCTTCGTAACAGTGATGCACTTCTCTGTTTACTTAGGGTTGTATGCACTTTTAAGATGTACTTCCGCTAGAGCTGCACTCTATGTTCTCTAGGAAGTCTGATATCTTGCATGCCAACCCTATGGTGCCAGTAAAATTATATTTGTTTCATCAGTATGCCGTTCAGTTCTTTGTTTTTTGGTAGCTGACGTAAAATGTTGTCAAAGCATCATGCAAGTGGTTCTGAGATTTATGAGAGGCAGCTAAAAGCCTGAAATAGTTGTCCTTGTATGAATGTCTGCTTATATATTTTTGCATTGTTGAAATTATGGATAGTCGAAATGTGGTTACGGCAAGAATTTGACTGGATGCTATCCTTCCTACTGTTGAATTTTTGTTTTCATTGATTGAACAGTAGAATTTACGTGAATGTGATGTTTCCCCCCATATCAGTTCTCATTGACTCCACAAGTTCTATTATCTTAATCTCAGGTTCCCATTTGTGGCAGCGGAGGTGTTTACTTGTGAAATTGATGTCATTTTGAGAACATTAGTGGAAGAAGAGGAGGTATTTTTACAATTTTGTGGTTTGCTTAAACGCTACTCCCTTCATTTAACTTAATTAACCCCATTTTTTTATTTATTTGAGGAGGATTTTGATCAAAGGGGCTAATAGAATTGGATGGAGGGAGTCTATCACTCTATCTCATGTATCTACCATTGGCTAATTGTTGTATATATATATATACATACTTTTTTTTATTTTGGTAATTACAGTTGATGGACATACTTTTTTCCTATCTGGAACCCAATCGGCCCCATAGCGCTTTACTTGCAGGGTATTTTAGCAAAGTATGTCTTCATTTTTCATTGCATGATTTGATGTTTGTTTCTTCAATCTTTTTACATGAGCTGATGTTTTGTTTCTACCCGGCATTTGACACTAGGTGGTTGTGTGCCTCATGTTGAGGAAGACAGTCCCACTTATGAACTATGTCCAGGTAAGTCTACTCAATGACTCCTTTTAGGTATCTTACTAGCTTGAAACTCCAAATTGAAGATTAATTATTATACTCTTAGTTTTTAGAGGTGCGACAAGGTTCCATTATGACAAGGAGCGCGGCATGAAGCCGCGTGCGTCTCATAGGCACAAGGGGAGCAAACTAATTTGAGTTTTCAGTGTAAAATATTTTGCGGAATATATCGTCTGTTGGATTTTAAAGAGGGTTAACATGTGAGATAAGGATAATGAGGCAAATGAAACAGTAATACAAAAGAACTAGAAAAAAAATGTAGATTATGTATAATAGCGCATATCGTTGATGTGTCTTCTTCATAAGGCGCCCTAACACGTTTTGGCTAGTGCTTCACTTAGCCTTGAAATCAAGCATGCCTTAGATGCTTTTTTTAAACTAAGATCACAGTAAGGTGAAAAAATAGGCAACATGTGGTGTTTTAGGTTCTGTTTTCCACATCTTGTGTTTGCGAGTCTTCAAAACTCTCCATTCTTTGGTTATAGTGGTCATTTTATAAACAAAATACTGCTACAATTTGAAATGTGGCTATTGGCTAATGACAGAAATTATGACGATACAAAAATGGGGCATAATGGAAAAATGGAAGGAGTATTATTGTAAATTTACGTATTTGAGGATTATCTTTTGTGTTTGATCAATGACTGGATGGAAATTATACAAGAAGACGATAAGTCATTTGAAACAATGAATTAATGCGAAGAGAGATGAATTATTGACTCGGAATACCATGGACACCACTTTTCTATAGATGAAGTGTTTACAGATAAATTTATTTTTACATGCTGTCAGTGATTTTTTGTATTTCTTGGTGATTTTTGTATTTATCGGCGATTTTGGTTTTTCTCTTGACAGGCTCATCAGGATGTTTTCCAGCGGCTAGTTGATTTGATTGGAATTACCTCCATTATGGAGGTGTGTTGCGACTATATTTGTGTTCTAATTGTTTTCTAATTGTGAGTGTGGCATATACTCAGTGGCTGATGCTAATGGTTACTTGTTACTGGGCAGGTTTTGATTCGGCTTGTGGGTGCTGATGATCATGTTTACCCCAATTACATGGATGTTATGCGATGGTTGGCTGACAGTAACTTGCTAGAGATGATTGTCGACAAATTAAGTCCTTCAGTGAGCTCACTTGTGGCCCCTTCTTTGCTTTTCTATAACAATTAATACTTGTGGTATTAAAGCAATAAAGGATCAGGGGTCCTTTGTATCTAATAAGTGCAAAGAATCCAATTTTGTTTGAACAGACGTTATTGGCATGTCCTTAAAAGCATCCATAGCTTCTGTGTAAAAAGAAGCGCTATTAACCAACTCTTCCCCAGATATAAATTAGATATGCCTTCACTTTTTATGGAGGCTTCTGTTGAGATGTATGATTCTGTGTACCTTTCCACATTTCGAATACTTTAGGAAATAAACTGCATTATCATTCGTTGATGTGTTGTGAATTATTTTTATAATACGGTAAGCTTTTATAGTCACATGAATTTTCCTGTAATTGATCTTGTTTTCGGATAAAACAATATTTTGTACATTCTTTCTCAGATTTATATTTAAGAAAGGGATAATTATCTGATTAGCTGTAGCAAGTTGCTCCTTAAGGGACTTTGCCTATGTGCTTGAGTAATTTCTAATTTGCCTTGCATAGATAGTAACATCTAATTTGCTTTGCATATTTCTGGTAAAAAGGCAATCATTCGTTTTGCCTTTCACGTAGTAGCTTCCTCTTTGAGACATTTGAGTTGTACCTTAATGATCAGATGAGCCTCTTGTCAAATTAGTCATATAGTTGTTGCATGGGGCACACATCATGCAAAGAGTTTTGTTGCACGATTGAACTGTAATCACCCTATAACTCTATAAGTATATGTTTTTTTTGCCTTCGCCATAGTAATAGTGCTCATTTACTTCTTTGGGAACATGGTCTCATCAGTTACTTGAGCAACCCATGCCTATTAGTTGCCTAGTCGTCTTTTGCTTGGAAGGTGAAATTTTGGCTGATATGGCTAATTTTTAGTGGCTTTGGCCTGCATGTTATATTGTTATGTGCCTCTCAATCTTCTGGTTTTGGGAGTTCGAGTGCCATAATAAATTGTTTCCTTTTGCATGATGCATGAAGTTTTTCAGGGCGCGTATGTCGTTTTGACTTCCTACTTGTAATGTTCAAATGCCACAATTAGATATTGCTTGTTATTTTATAGGTGGCGGAGGCCTTTATGTGTTTTTTTTGTTAATTTAGGTTCTGATCAAGGTTAAGTTTAATGGTTACGGTTTATGTGCTGTGGCGGTAGGACTCTAGCGGTAGGACTCAGATGTGCTTGGGAAACATGTTATGCTTGAAACTAAACATTATTGCTCTATCATGGATAAACTCAGCTGACTTGAATGATTAATGGTTAAGCTGATTGGGTCGAGATGCTGATGGTTGATAACTATCTTGACTGCCGACTAATTGTTTATAAGTTCCTTTGTGATTTACTTTGTCCTGTATGTGATCATATTTCTTTACTGCCACAGTGCCATGTCTGCTTGGGCTTATTCTTTTTGTGCTCACTTGCATATGTAATGTTATTGTTTGATGTTAGACTGGAGAGAGAGGGAGAGCTTTTGTTTTGTCAGTCTATATGTGAAAAAAACATACTAATTATCTGTTGCTGCTCAGTGCTCTTCGGAAGTCCAGGCGAATGCAGCGGAGACTCTTTGTGCAATTACACGAAACATGGGATCACCTCTTGCAGCTAAACTATGCAGTCTCAGGTTTATTATCTCTGTTTTGTAGTTATTTTTCTTTCATTATGATTTGATAGTTAATTCGTAACTGATGGTTGATTGTTTTCTGGATGCAGTTTTGTGTCAAGGATTTTCTCCCATGCACTTGAAGATTCCTCTACCAAGTCTGGTCTAGTACACTCGCTGTCTGTCTGTATATCTTTGTTGGATCCCAGAAGGTCGTCTTCCTCTTTGTTAATGCATTCTCTACGAGGTCAGCATATGTACGAGGCTCCAGTCGCAGTAAATCCGGAGACTGTTAATGCAATGTTACCTAGACTTGGTTAGTGTGTGAAATAATCTTTTTAACATTACTTTGTTATCTAGTCACGGTTACCCATGTAGCTTGGTATAGATTTATTTTTACGAAGTCATAGTTTTAGACTTACATCAAAGTCTATTTGTGGCCTCATTTTGGTCGCCGCCCTGTTGATTTGGTTGATAATGCCCGGACCTTCAGAACTTTTTCTTACTCTGTTGCTGTGAACCTTAAAAGTGTCGTAGTAACATGGTCCATGGCTAATGATGACAACCAATGTTGTTAGGATTGGGATTCTACTTTGGATCGAATCGGTAGAATCGGATCACAGAATCGTAAGATCCTACTAATTCACTAAATATAGTTATTTATTTGGTAAAAACATATAATCGAAGGTCAAAAATCTTTTATTTTTTTTAATATAATATCCATGAGATATTGATAATTAATGATTTTAGTATCGTTGTATGAACATGATTCAACAACTTGCACCAAAATTTGGGTTTTACAATGTCATTTTATAAGAATATATATTAATATTTTTACTATGGAATCGGATCGTAGGATCTTAAAATCGTAGGATCGTATTATGATCCTATCTCTAGGAATTTTCCAATGAATAGGATCATAAGATTCTACAACAATGATAGAATTGTAAGATTTGTGATCGGTCAAACATTTTTAGATCGTAAAATCGTAGGATCGAATCGGGATTCTGACAACAATGGTGACAACGATTTATTCTTGCTGCTAGCCTGCTAGGTTTGGTATTTTGCAGTAGTTAAGAATGTTGTGGTGTTTGCAGGTGATCTGCTAAACCTTTTGGTTGTGAATTCTGATGATAACGTATTGCCCACTACATATGGTGAACTGAAGCCTCCCCTGGGGAAACATCGGCTTAAGGTTCTGCATTTATCTTTTATCTTTTTTTTTTTTTTTTTTTTTTTTTTGGACCTTTACTGTTACTGCTCTTCACATGCCATACTTGAAACGCTGAGTGCATGCTTGGTTTAAAGTAATCACGTGTTATGTAATGAAGCTCATAGGAGAGATTGGGTGAGGGAAAGATTGGGTGAGAAAAGAAGGGGAGAAAGGTGAGTTACTGGATTCGCTGTGAATACATCCTTACCGATTCACGATCCGGTCTTTTAGAATATGTGTTGATATGTATTTTCAGTAAGCGACAGGATAGAATTCGCTCTTAACGATTCACGATTTGTAGGTTACCCGAGCAAATCCGGTATTACCTGTAGTATGCTGGAAGAGTAATTGAATACGTCTAACCATGTAATCGTGTTCATTCTAATTGTTTTTCCCCGGATAAAAGGGAGAGAGTACAAGTAATATATTGCGTAATGAAGTCTTCAATCTTGCATATTTGACTGGAGTTTTTTTTCTGGCTGGATTTGAATTACTCTCTTTCCTTCCATTTTAATATATGGTTCTGCTGAGCGAGCATTGTTTGGTTCATTGTTCTAATTGGTCCATTTTTCTGTAGATTGTTGAGTTCATTGCTGTTCTGCTGAAAGCTGGAAACCAAGCTGCAGACAAGGAATTGATGAACTCTGGAACCATTAAACGGGTTGTAGACCTTTTTTTCGAGTGAGTTGCTGAAAGTGCATGATATTCCAATTTGGCTGAATTTTGATGCTAACTATGCTGTTTCTTTAGTATACTCATGCTAGTATTTTGATTCTATAGGTATTTGTACAATAATGCATTACATCACCATGTTGAAAGCATTATCTACTCATGTTTGGAAAGTGGGAATGATGCTGTTATTGAGCATCTTTTTGAAGATTGTGATCTGATCAGAAAAATTCTTGATGCTGATAAGCATCCTATACTTTCTGGTGATTTGAATTTGGTAAGCAGATGCACTGTCTTGAAATGTGGTCCTTTAATTAGCCTCATCAGCATTACGTTGGTGACAGCCTTTTTTAATTGAATGAAATCAACCATTGCAATAACGAAGTATGGTTATAATATGTTGCAAGTTGCAACAGCTAAGTCTAGATTACTCTGTTCTAGCATTCATTAACTGAGTCATGGTTAAGGATTTTTTTAATGAGGTTATTTCCTATTCTTTCCAGACATTAGAGTATTTATCTTTTCTTACCCTAGTCTTGTAAAAAATTATATTTTGTTAGTACTGTTGCTACTTATTATTCAACATTCCTGACTGATAATTGAGTTATGTAGATTCCTCGTGGCCTCAATCTTCACCTATTAAGTTATTGCGATTTGGCTTTGGATTTATCGAAGTAATTATTTAGCTGTCTACTTGAGCACATGCAAACTGAACTCTAGACTCGTATTGTTGGGAATCCGTCACAATCACGATTACAGGTGCGAGTGACGGTAAGATAGTAGCCATCTAAGACATGATGGCACAGTTTATTGTGGCATTTCTTAAGTTGGGGGAACTTGTCACAATTATGGCGACGATGTAGGTGTGCCAGCTATCTGTTGGCCCTAGATTGTCCTTTTCAGTCAAATATAAACCAACTATAAAGTTTTGGCTACTTTTGAACGATCCGTTATACATTAGAAAATGGCACTGGAAACCTTTATTTGCTGGCCAATATTTAATGCATGGGTTGGCGGTGGAGCTATGGGAAGGGATGAGGAAAATATTTGGAATTTTGGGCTTATGTTACTTTGACTCTTCACTTTGTCTACACTGACACTCAAGGTCTCAAAGACATGGGTATGAAATCTGTACCCAAACCCAATTTGACATTCCTCTTAGCAAATACATAATGGTGATTGTAATGATAAATGACCAATGCATGGAACATTTAGTATGATTTTTAGCGATATAGGCCTTGCGTCTCAAATTCTCGCACAATTTATACTTCACTAAGCTCAAAAGTTGATCATGAAGACTAACACCCAATTATTCCTTGTGACGTGACATCATGGTTTCTGGCTAATGTTTATTGGTTGTCAAATATTGTTATTACAGCCAACAGTGCCTGCTGCTGATAAGAAGGGTCCAAGAGCAGGTAATCTTGGACATATTTCTCGAATTGCCAATAAAGTTGTTCAACTTGGACAAAGCAATAAAAGTATTCAAGTAAATACTCAGGTGTGACATTTGTTTCTTAAAGGCAGAGCTCTATTTATTTTGTTGTTGATTACCTTCAACAGCTGGGATTCTTAATTTGTCGAGGTCTATGTCATCTCAATTGATCAAGAGACTCGATACTTTCTGCTGACACTTTTGGTTGTGCATTTGACGGGCAGGGAAATAAAGAGTGGAGTGACTGGCACACATCTGTTTTACAGGAAAGAAACGTGCTGGAGAATGTTTATCGCTGGGCTTGTGGGTACGTTTTTTTACCTTCTGTCGTCTCTTTTGGCATCATTGATTCATCGCCATTACGTTTACATTATTTTGCAACTTAATCTATACTACGGAGTATATGTTATTTTTTGTAATATATTTGGGCACATTTGTATTTGCGAATAGTGCAATTAGTGAAGGTTAAATGCATTTAGTAAACGTTTTCGGAATTGTGGCCCGCATTGCATGGGTCTCATGTCACATCTGTGACATGCTTGTTTTTTTGGCAATGGTTGCTGTAACTGCCACATAAACATTTTCATATAATGGCTGCAATTTATTTTGTTGTAATATATAGTGCATTTTAGTGTTTCCCAGCTTGCAGCGCAAGATCTGCCTGTAATTTGGTACATTTCAGCGTTCCTAGCTACTTTGAGAGGTGAAGCCATATTGCCCGCTTGAGGCATTGCTTGTTCATATGGCATAGCCGCGTTGCAATTAACAATGTGCACTGCTATGTCAATTTTATAGCTTTTCTACTATTTCTTTTACTATACCATTCCCCGTTGGCCTATTATTCCTAGTTTGTTTTTCCTTACATACTAACCCTTTTTATAGTCCCATAAGCAAGTATTAGTGCATGAAATTTATTTCTAAATATACAAGTTTGTTTGCCAACACAAGGTGCCTACTGCCTTGTGTACATGAGGCACACACCTTTGCCGCTTCTTGTTATGTTGCCATTGTTTTGATGTGCCCTGCAGCATTTAAAACTAAGGGGCCGTTTGGTTCAATGGTTAGCAATGGAATGTATTGGAATAAGAAACCATAGAAGTATGGGGTTCTAGTTCCATACCTGTTAAAATTTGTTTTGATTCATTTTACAAATAAGCAGGGAGGAGTGGAGTTTGAAACCAAGGGGGGAAGATGGTATGGGATTCCAAGGGGTTGGAATGGAGTTAGAATCCATTATATCTAACTCCATTACAAAATCCTCCAACCAAACATTGGAATAGATCAAATCCATTCCAATGGAGCCAACCAAACACCCCTTAAGCTATTGAGAACCTCATGACCTGTCTAATTGACGTGTGGGACAATGTTAAATGATAGAAGTGTTTCTGTCACTAGATAATTTTTCTTTATGAAACTCATATTTTATCCGCAGATTTCTTTATCAAATGGTTTGTCTTATAGTCGTCTGTTTTAAGGGCCAAACAAAATTAGTCGTATGGTTTATATATGATGTCCAAGAAGTCTGTCCCAGGCTCATGTCTGTTTCATTGCTGATATTTTGAGCAAAAAAGAGACCAGTTGAGGTTGATCATTGTTAGAATGTCAATATCGGTATGACTGTATGGTATATGGGTCATAAATGTTTTCTCCTCAACATGTTGGCATAATATATTATAGATGTTCTATCGGTGGTCTATGAATTAGTAGTTGACTTTCTGTTGTTTTAGCTTGCTCAATTTTCTGTAATGTGCCCAACCAACAAAATGTTGCACGTAGGCAGTATTCTGCTCGTGTCTGTGTGTACAGTAGTACCCTTCCAAAAGTACTCTTGCAACATTTCTGTGAACTAGTGTCCCTACTTCTTTCCTGCTTCATCTGGTGATTATTATTGTCTGCGGTTTTAACTTAAATTTCTCATCACTCGGGGGTCCTTATGTGTAGGCGGCCGACCGCATTGCATGATAGAACAAGAGACAGTGATGATGATGACCTTCATGAAAGAGACTACGATGTTGCTACTTTAGCTAATGACATTAATCGGGCTTTCTCACCAGACATATTTGGCAACAATGGTGCTGAAGAGGTGGAGTGCTTTATTTTGCGTAGTCTTTTGTGCATTGTATTCATGATCTGCATAATTTTTCAGTGAGAGCTGAGAATAATACAGGTCTTGTACTCTTGCAGGACAATGTTACTGTTGATCGAGATGATGAGGTACCGGCCGTACCAATTTTTAATGCCGTTTGATAGTCTTAGTCTAGGGCTTTACTCATAAGATGTCGTGAAAAAGGTGAACATACAACAAACAAGAACAACACTACGCGAGTCCTTTGTACTAGCAACACAGAGCTATATCCGAATAGCTCAAGATGAAAATTGCTTCGAGTATTGCAGATAATGGGCTGTTACTTTACAATAAAAAAAAGCGCAAACAGTTTAGTGAACCATTTTGCTCCATCGTAGTCCAGAACCAAACAATAACGAGTCTTTAATTGCATTAGAATTTGGAGATAAGGGTAACATGATGGAAGTAGTAATTTTAGAATGTTGAAGATAGGCTTTATTTTGCTCTAGGCTATTTTTCACAATTATGTGAGTTTGTATTATCTGGTTCATTGACTTTCTGATTATGTTGACGGCAGGATGTCTACTTTGATGACGAATCAGCTGAAGTAGTGATATCATCGTTAAGGCTTGGGGATGACCAGGGGAGGTATGCTTTCATTTGAAGCAGTTCAATTTTACCTTCTCTCATCTCGACTATACATGCCAACTATCTTATTGTTCGATTGGAAACTTCACTCAGTATTGACCACAGAGCAAACCAAAAGGGTTCTGCTGTCACAATCATTTAGTTAGTGACTTAGCAGCGCCCTTTGTGTCCGTGTGCTCCTCATTCCATGTTCAGTTATTGCTTACTTTTTTACTTTCTCCAATTCTTTGGAATTGCACCACTTTCTACTTTCTACTTATTCTTTGAATTGCCTCATTTCTATTTTAGGCATGTTTTGAATGGCTAATATTCAGTGTTGTGAATTGTGATGGCGAGACCCACCACCCACTCACACCCACCTGCATTTCTTAATCCCTGTGCAAAAGTAAATGGAGCAGTTCCTAGGAATTGGAGGGAATAGTATTTTATGTAATATTTATCTTCTCGCTGCAAAATGTGGCTTACAACTAGCTATTCGTTTAGAGGGTTGGCTGAAACAGCAATAACCAACAACATACCCAAGTGCCTCTATCACTCCTGCTTATGGTGTGGTAAGAGGGATCTACTCAGCCTTTCCCAAAGTGTTTTTGACATAGAAATGTTGTTTGTGGGTAATGTATAATGAAAATTGCACCATAAAATGCACAACATGAAACTAGAAGTATAGAGTATTGTGAGCCATTTTGCTTTAATTTTATCATAATCCAGAGCTGGAGCGGAGTGGAGCCTATTGAGGTTTTGGAACCTATGGAAATGGAAACAGGCAGAAAGTGTTGATATTTTATGTAAATTTGACCAGCTAGTTTGCTTTGTTAAATTTGTTTGTCCCTTCAAACTGTTTTACCCATTTGCTGCTCCATGAATGAAAAAAAGACTCTTGCTTCCCTTTTTTTGACACATATCATTAAAAGAGACTTTAACTATATTTCATACAAAGTGTGGTGGGCGCCGGGCGGCTACCCCGGTGGGTGGGGACGTTGAAGAAAAAGAGCTATTTGTCTTATCTTATACTTACTTACCTATCTCACTTATCTTATTAGCTCGCCCTTAACTGTTATCTTACTTAAGCGCAAGAGGGATAGATCTTTTCGAAAATCCATTCGCAGGGACAAGCGGAGGGCTCGTCTTAGTGTAGTGCTCAGTGTAAGTGAAGGGAGGGGAAAAGGAAAGCCGTTTCACTCGATCATTTGTTTGTCAATTCTTAAATCCCTGGAGGATTCTCCTCCAATTTATGATGAAAATTGCGCCATAAAATGCACAACATGAAACTAGAAGTATAGAGTTTCGTGAGCCATTTTGCTTTAATTTATCGTAATTCAGAGCCGGAGCGGAGTGGAGCCTATTGAGGTTTTGGAACCTATGGAAATGGAAACAGGCAGAAAGTGTTGACATTTTATGTAAATTTGACCAGCTAGTTTGCTTTGTTAAACTTGTTTGTCCCTTCAAACTGTTTTACCCATTTGCTGCTCCATGAAGATCTACGGAACATATCCAGCAATTATGTATCCCCAGTGTAGTATATCAACAACTTTACATTCGGGTTCCCCAATGTTTTCAATTTGATTATAGGGACTTCGGTTTGCTGTAGTATATTAACTTAATTTTTTGACTGTTGAATATAAATTTGTACCTGTGTTTTATTCGTTGCAATGCCCAGGTTCTATCCCAATAGATTGATATCAGTAGATATTTTGTTTTGGCATTTCTCATTTGTGACGGACCCAAAATGTGACCATTTTAATGAGAAAATGTGAAAATTGGTGGTTACATTTTATCTTAAAGTGGTAACATTTGTGCCGTCACAATTTGTGACCGTCGCAAGCAAGACCAACTGATTTTGTTTTGAGAAGTATAAATGCAAACTCTTGCATATTAATGGGTCCTCATATTGCTATAAGCCTTAAAATTTACAATTTTTATGTTTTGCCAAACCCTGCAGTTTATTTACAAATTCTAATTGGTTCACATTCCGAGACGAGAGAATCGAGTCTGCCCCAGTGAGTACCTCTCTTTCGGACGGAATGGATGATATTAATCTCGATGGCGCTGTTAATGGTGGTAACAGCAGTAGTGATGATGAGGTAGTGGTTGGTGAGGATGAAGACTCTGGCGAAGATAAAGATTGCGGGAACTTAACATCAAGCTCGACAGCGACCAATCTGAATGGATTTGGGAACAACTCAAATGATCGAGGAGAAAGCAAGTTTGACAAAGTGGAGACTTCCCTAGATGCACCTCCCTTCGAATTTGACTCTCCCGATAGTAAGGATCTATACGAGGACAGATCTGCACCTGATTGGGCCAGTTGGGATGAAACACCAGGCCTGCAGGTTGACGGGTCAGGTACTAACCCATTTGTCGATAATGACCCGCCTGTTATCCCGTTTGCAGTTCCAAATGGTTCTGTGAGCCCAGTTGGCTGTGGGGAGACATCAGTTAATGATGATGTTTCCCAAAGACCAGTTCCATCATTGTTTGAAGAGGATGTGGAGTTTGTTGGGGTTGAACCTGAAGGCACTGAGAAAGCAATGGAACAGGCTTTGAAAGAAGGAATAGTTGGCGAAGCGGGGCCCCTGAAGAAGAATGTTGTCTCCTCAAAAAAAAATGAGGAATCACCTGATGATGTGGCAGCCGGGACGGAGTTCAATGATGCTAATTACTGGAGAGTTGAGCAGGAAGTTGCGGTGCTCGAGTGATCTTGTTCCAGACTGGCAAAAGGAGTGTCAAACTTGTGTACAGTATGTTATGGCTTTTTCTTCTATTGAGGATCATATCATAATTTGTGAACTGCTTATTTATTGTTGCCTTGTGTTTTGTCCATTCAATTTTATGTTCATGTTTTGTCATATCATAATTCATATGTAGTAGTCCTTTATTTTCCTTTTTGTTTCCTTTTCGTTGAGCACCTCTCTGACTTCATAATTAAATTTAAATACAATTAATAGTACTGACTTTGGAGGTCAATTCAGTTTGATGATGAATTTTGCCTGCTTTGCTCTGCAGTTGTAATTTACCCTCGCTTGGCAGCCATTTCTTTGTCGTTTTAGTCATGGTAGGTATTATGGTCTTGGCATGTACTCTTGGTAGATCTGACCCTTAGTGTATCCATTTAGTATGATAGGCCACCGGCATCAAATGGAAGGTCGAATTATGGAATTTGGCCATGAGAAATCAACGTTACTGTTGGCTATCCTTGAAGATGCTTAAAACATGCAACAACTAATTTCATATTTTCATATAGTCGCTGATATTCTGATATTTCCATCTAAGAGTAGTTTCCAAAACAAGTTATCCGTTCCACTTAAATTAATTTCCAAGTTATCTGTTTTATTTAAGAGTAATTTCCAACACAAAACCTTGACCAGGGACCATAGTGTATTGAATTTGTATTACGGCCGTAAAAATTTTCGACCCCAAAATTTTTTAGCTCCAATTTATATTCAGCTAAATTTTTGGCTCCAAAAGGAAAACTTTAATTTCACATAAAACTCTATAAATATGAATGATGTTCCAAAGTTAATACATCAAACAAATTCTAATGTCTTTTTATAAATAGTGGTGGATTACCACCTTTTCAACCACCAAGGCAAAATAACACCACCCCTTCTTCCACCACCTCAAAGCCAAAAAAAAAAAAATTCCCCCAAAAAGACCACTAACTAGTTCCCCAAAAAAGATCACTAACTAGACACACCCATTGTCGTGCAACACCAAAGGAGCAACATCCATCAGCCACAACCTGCAACATCCATCAACAGAACAACCACACCGCATCGTGAAGGGTACAAAACGAAGACAATAATGGAGTGACCATCAGAAAACTAAGGGAATGAGTTAGAGGAAGTGAAACATTCATTCAAGTAGAACCATCAACCAACCAACCACCTCCAACATCAACAATAAAACAAAAGAGGTTAAGCAATATGGAGAAAAAGAGGATAAGTCGAGCAATGTCATTGAGCTATCAAAATGGACTTAAAGATGGTTACATTAGTGGGCTAAGTCGTGAATTTGGGGTCACAAGACTAACCGTTAGCACAATTTGGAAAGACGTACAAATACAACTCAAAGTTTGAGAGGTGGTAAATGTGGACACAAAGTACAAGGGCAACAAGTGCACAAAGTTCATCGAAGGTTGAGAAGGTAAAATCTATTGAACTCAAAAATAGAATGTGTCTTAAAATCTAGCACAATTTGGAGATTAGTTCAGAAGGAAGAAATGGTAAGCCATACTAGTGACTAGAGCCGACAAGCCCGACTCGACCCAAACCCGAGCAAACCCGACTCGAACTCGAGCAAACCCGATCCGATAAGACCCGTAAATATTGCGACCCAAAACTGACCCGATCCCACCTGATGATGTCCAGTAACCCGATGTAATCTGATAAAGGTTGACCCGAAACCGATCCCGACCCCGACCCCGACCCGAGTTGACCCGTGACCCGATTCATGTACTGACCCGACCCGACCCAACTGTTGACCCGACCCGAGTTACAACCCGAAATTAACCTGAAAGTTGACCGACCTGAAAGATAACCAAAATAAAACAACAATTAAATCATTAACAAGAAAAAAATAAAAAATTAATTAAGAAAAACTTTTTTCCATAATTTTTCTACCTCTTGTTCCATTTTTCGACCACACTTTAATGATTTCTTTTATTTTTTCCGACTTTTTGTAGATTACTTTAAAAATAATTTTAATATTATGGGACTTTTCTTAAATTTTTTTTCGAAAATATCTAACTTTTAAGTAAATATATCATTATTTTTGAAACCACGCGCGAAAATCGACAATAAAAAAATAGTAAATAAAAAGTGACATTAAAGTTAAATTTCAAACTTGGCGCCAAAATCAAATATTTGAAATATTTGAAAATTAGACTCGGAGCCAAGATGAATTTTCAATTTTGTCATGGTTCAAGACGAATATTCAATTTTCGACTTGGTACGAATGCTTGAAATTCAATTCTCTACCTTGATGCTAATTTTGAAAATTCAAACTTCGATTTTTTGAAGCTCAAATACATCTTATCTAGATAATTAAATATGAAAACATTATGTTTTATTAGAATACAGTTATTTACCGAAACAAACAAATAGTCGACAAAAGTAGTTATTCTTCGTCATATATTAACAATTACATAATCTCACGATGAAGTCTCTGATTATGAACTACAAGGTTCATGCAAAGAACTCTTTCGATATTAAATGTTACATTCTGAAACTACTTCTAATTCGTATGCTCTACACAACCTTCCAAGACGACTTATTAACAATCCTCGATACTAAATACTACATTTCGTTACTTCCTGTCTCATTGTAACGTCGTCAATCAACCTATAACACGATATAATGTCGTTCAATGAGCTAAAATCACGTTTTAACGTCTTTAGTATGTTAAAAAACTGCCGCATCATCTTTTAAAAGCTTATTCAGTTTGCCATGACATCAAATATACGCAACCGCCGTGTTCAATGCATCAACACTCTAACTAGTTAAATAATCATAAAATAGACTATAGACTCGATAATGAAACTGGAACTCAATTCTTGACTCATTTGGGTACCCATAATGAAACTCAATTCTTGACCTAAAGGTGGAACTGGCCAAACTTTGGGTACCCATAATGAAACTATCATGAAATTTGACTATTTGAGATACCCAAATTAAAAGGCAAAACTTAATTACCCATTTTGAAACAATCCCAACTCTCAGGCATCCATATTAAAAAAATTCAAAAAATTATTGGATAAGGTCAAGAATTGCCACCAATTAATGAAACTTTCATAGAGGATCGTAACATCAAACAATCCATCAATATTTTACCATGCTAACTATTTTTTTTGACGCTCGAGTTTTACTAATATCGCATGTGGTAAAGACAGAATTACCCCTTCACCTTTAGATCGAATTACCCCTTCACCTCTAATTCCTTTCTCGCCCTCCAAATTCCTAAATTTTAAACATTGTACACATACTTGTCATTTTACCTTAATCATACTCTAAACTAACCGAAAATCTCTAACAAGAATCAAGGTAACCAATTATTGCCATGCTAATCTCTATTTCGGTTAATGTATTATAATTACTTGTTATTGTATGATTAAATTGAAAATCTGAGAATTGAAAATCTAAAATTTGACAAATTGAAATTGATATTATATGCAAATCGGGGACATTTTTGGACCCGAAATAGTTCGTCGGAATAGATAGCTTTGCCCTTGTTTTGTTCGATTTTGGACCAATATCCTTGTGTGTTTTGTATTTGTGCGGTGAACGGGGGAGAAATGGATGGTGGTAAATGGGCCGGTGGTGAATGGAATGGTGTCAAAAGAGTCAGCGTGGCGGGCTTGTGCAAACCAGAGCACACCACCATGGGTGGTTCGCGTTGGTCGTGGGCGCCGTCCCTGGTAATGTCGTGTAAACTAGACGAACACATAGTGGTAGGGTCATGTGGACTAGATGTAACACCTCTTCTTACCCGGCCTAGGTAATTGGGAATGTCACCATCTCGGTTTTCCGAGGCAGTGAATCAGAACTTCAATTAAGTAAAATTTTATTAAAATACATGTTTAGTGAATTACATAAATGAGTTATACAATACAAAATGTCTCAACTACTACAATCATTTAATGAAATCTACATCTACTATCTCATGAATACTCAACTCGACTCCAAAGCCCATGGCTCAGCCTGTGTCCGCTCGATACCGAGTCCAAACCTGTACTCAAACTGCTCCCCACATTGACCAAAAATATCATATGGTTCATCACAGGCTACCCCAATTAAAGAAGGCGACAGTTTACACACAACCAACACACGTCAGTTAAAATAATAAAAATGCTCACTAGATGACATGTAATTATGAGCCAAAACACGGAGCCCAACACGCGATTTTTGGGTCTAAGCCGAGTCACTCGGATTGCACTCGGTCGAGTGCACCAACCACTCGACCGAGTGCCACTTAGTCAGGCTCTGAGTTAAACTCAGACGTACTCGGTCCAGTCAACTCGGTCGAGTGAGTGCCACTCGGTTGAGTACTCTGCTATACTTGGCCGAGTACATAGCTACAAAAATCAGGAGTATTACAGTCTTCCGCCCTTGAAACGAATTTTGTCCCTGAAGTTCACACCCGTCTCTCACAAGACAGCTCCGAACTTACTATTTTCTCACAACGCCAAGCAACACTACCACGAAAAGAGGCCTCGACAACTCATAGCATCAATTCAGCATACAGGGTCAACCTCACACGCGACTCGCACTACCGCAATACCCATACTACTACCTATCAAGCTCCATAGAACCAACATTACTAATCCACTAATCTAACACCGACTCCCAAGCATTAATATCATCACGACGTTAGACCTATCATTGTCATTATGCATTCTACAATACTAACATCACAGTCTTACTAGCACCCCAATACTAATGCCATTCACCAAGTAATGACATTTACCATATGAAATGTTACATTCTTCCTTCTTTAAAAATGAACTTCTTTCCCGAATTTCGCTTACACTCAACACCATCAATACTATCACAATTGTGCACAACTACAACTCTACTTTATGACTCCATTCATTCTAGATAAGTAATACCATAAGTACCCCAAATAAGTAATACCGCAAATGTCGCCAATACTTTTAATGATATAAAAACTTAAGTATATCGCCGATCCTCCAACTAGGTTCCATCATATTTCATGCTTAGTAATACATCAATAGCACAATTGACAAACGACGTATACCACAAAATGTCCACTCCGTACTATATTCCTATCTACTTTTGTTCATTAACACTATCCCGTCCCACTGAGAACCGATTATCGCTTTAATATAAACACGGATGGCTACTCCCACATGTAATATTCTCTATAATAATTGTCATACCTTCAACCATATCTCTCACCACCTAAGGTTTACGATGAAATCCTCAACATAATCCACTAGGTTAACCCTTCACATTACCACTCAATCACATCCTCCGCGACTAACGCACTTACCCCGACTACATAACACACGACTCAAGATTCTTGCACACAAATAGGATCCTCCAAAGTTCTCTTTATCACTAATAACCTCACCCATCCATTAACATGACAATCTTCCCAATACTACATCCTCTTACTACTTCAACAAAAGACTATGAACCACATGTAAAATCTAGTTCAAAACAACACATATTCCACTAACTACTTGTCACAACAAGTCTATGAATGATTCATCCATATCAAGCTCGTAAACGCTACAATAACTATGCCTTATTATCAATTATTTATGAAAATATACCCACACAACGGCCATAGTTGAAATTCTCAATCTATTATATAATCTACTCTTTCATCCATAAGCAGGAAATTACGGAAGGCAAACAACAGTACTGAAAACATATTACCGATCCATATGACAATGATATAATGAACATAATATTTCAAAATTCATTTCACAACCATCCTTTCTCCTCCTCCACAACCGATGACGACATCACAATACCGCCACCAACCGCCACACCGTAGTGCGAAATACAATAACTACATTGTTATTCATCACACTTTATACAATCTCATTAACACGATCCAACGCAACATTATTTACAAGGGATAATAACATCACAACTCAATTAAACAACTGACAACTAGATCACAACGCACAACATGGATACTTCACGAACATCCATACTAGCACTCATAGAGGCGGAGTCTTACACAACCATTTTCACGCTTCATAATTATATACCAAAATTAGACGGTTATTCTATATAACACAAGTGATAAAAACACCTCAAATAACATGATTGGACCCATATGCATTACATATCACATTCTCAATCTCGCGCCCGCGAAGACCAAAATTGGTAGTACTAAACCCACAACTATACATCCTAATTATTATAACTAAAACTCATCCATATTACCTCACGGCCGATAGAAAAATATCCTTACAAGAGCTCATCCCAAACTCGTAACAAATTCCTTTAAATATCAAATTCTCAATTACATAACCAACTTTTAATGGACAAACCTCATTCCTCTATCTCACAAAATAACTCTCCTCGAAAACCAACGTCGGTACAATAATATAACCACCGTTTATACTATCACACCTATACGACCACTCTTAGTAGTTTCCACCAATCGTTACTAGGACTTCCACTAGATATATTCCACCGCCTATTACTTAGAATCGTCCCTACTTCATATAATTGGTCACCTCAACTTCATCATTTCATTCCCAAAATTTCTTATTAGATATCGTATCGGAAATATTGAATAACCTCTAACTCACACTCCGTTCGTGTACTCTCTTATCTTCCTTCGCGCAAACTCTTGTTGCCATTTATTCGGTCCGTATCAATCCTTAAACCCAATTTTACACTCTCCAACAACTTTTAACAATTCATGTTATTACCCCACTTAACTTCTTGGTACCTCAACTATTCCCTTATCATTCCATAATTCAAATCTCAACTATTTGTCAACCATAATTCTCAAATCATACTCAATAATAATCACCTTCACATGTCCTCCAAACCTCATTCACTAACTATAAGCCCAACTAACCGATAAGTATCCAACCTTGATTACACACCATTCATCATCCATAAGTTGCCTCGTACAATCAACTCACTCAACTCAAGACTTGATATAAGCTAAATCTCTTCCTAGTACTCCCAATTTCCAACAAAGGCTATATACAAATCCAGACTTCGACCCTTAATTTTAATCCTTTAATGCACCAACATTTCTAGAAAACGAAATGATACCTCCTTGATCACAAAACAACACTATTAGTACAAGATATTTCTTTCTCAAAGTTAATAGCCATATCATATTTCCCTACCTCTCAATTCCTTCGCCTTAAATTGTCAACAAATACCCATACACACCCATTTCCATTCAATATTCCCTTATTCACAATACTTACATCACTACTTAGTTAATTCCAATTTAGTCTCTAACAAATCATTCAAAACCTAAACCAATAGCATTCTCATTCATCACATAAATTTCTCTCCTTCACGGCATTACAGCTACCTACCTACACGACTCAAATCCACCTCAAATGAACAAACTCACATCGACCCTAATAAGACACATGTTTTGTAACTCTCAAGATATAATATTCACTCATTATACATTATTAAAACTTGCTCTTTATCGTCATAAGCTCATCAACTCACTTGCGTTTCACACCCCTCCATCACAACCACGTATGCACACACATCTTCCTCACAAGACCATACAACTAACAAGGTGATATTTCTCACACTATAAATTCGTTAAATTAATGCATTAAGATCAAAATATAAGTAAAACAAAGCACTAAGCAGTTAATCAAGCGTAAACACATACTTCAGAACTCAAGATAAGTAGCCACGACTGCCCGATAAGCGCACTCGGCCGAGTACAAAGGGGCCCCTCGATCGAGTAGAGGCCACTCGGCCGAGTGCCTTACTTCCAGGGACTACCTCCAAGTGCACTTATACCCCACTCGGTCGAGCGTCAGGGTACACTCGGTCGAGTACCCGTCTACTCGGCTGAGTCCCTGACTACACTCAACCGATTCTGACTCTAAGCCTCCACACCTACCCCGACACCACAAAACTCACAAGTAATCCTATTCCGCATGCTTCTTATCGCATAATTACAAAGCAATCACATGGCTACGACACGAAACTTGTAAACGTATTTATCACACTCACAGTACCCTTACTTTATTTCAAACATGGCTACCACATCATTATCCATGCAAACTTATCACTTGTTATCCACATAAGTCTACCTATCATGCATAATCGTCACAAATATTCACAATATAGACACACCTTTCCATTTTAATCATCATGTAAAAACAAATTTAGTCATGATATATGAACATGTTCAAATTCAAAAGATTATTCCACATCATTCTGTACTATAACCATCCCTTTTCTTGTTGGCGTGGCTCATATTTACGCACATTTAGTCTCTTAACTAGCCTCGTTCTACACGCGTTTATGTATGCATTAGGGTCGTTTCTTATCTTTAGCCACCTATTGTAACACCCCCATATACCAAGGAGCCTTAACAAGACCTTCCTCAGCAGATAAGGGCGTTACCATCTTGGTTTCCCGAGGCAAGTAATAATCAAATGTCGATAATAGAACATTTACAGTGTTTTACAAGATAAACGAAAGAAGCAGTACAACTCATTAAACTGTAAACTACATGTCTAAGTCGTCGTGACTCGTAGCAACTCGTCCCTCCGACACCCAGCAAGACTCCAAAGACAACCTGTACAGACTGACTGCTCACCATACGGATCACGGCAGACACAACACAAGAAACAACAAAGAAACACCACACACGGTCAGTACCATACCAACATACAACCATCATACTAATAAGCACACAAAGTATCACAGTCACCCATCTCCCTTCCACACCACATCACACCACTCCTCATCACATCACGGACTACACACCAAGGTGTGTAGCCCTGCCAGTGGGGGACCGCAGCCGTTCCCACCTAAGCCCCGCTCATCATACCGAGCGATAACCCATGTTCATTAATGTGCACATCCCCTCCCGTGGCGGGTTCCACGGAGGGCGAATCAAGGGCGTGAAGCCACTCCCGCAAGTGACTCCACTCAGCCGAGGACGCACCTCGCAACACATACCGAACACCGCATCCATCACATCACCACCAACAACCAACAACCAACAACCACACATGTATAACCATATAAACAATCATACCAACGATAAGACAATAACTGAACATTCCACCAACACGAATATCAATCACAGGACAATCAAAAGTACAGTACTGAGTAGGGAGACCCTACCTCTAGCAAACCGCATCGACTCCATACGCAGCCTCACCGCACCAGCCATCATCGACATCCTATAACACATAACGACATCTATCACTATTACTACACAAAACACTAAACAACCAACGACAAAGATGACAACAACCATATAACATACCTATGCCAGCATTCTGGCGACAAGACCGCTCCCCGACTCACGCTCCCGTCTCCCAAGGTGACACATCTCCCTTTATTCTCAAAGGGCGAGAATAGAAGGAGAACTGGCGAGGCGACGACATCTAGGTTTAGGAAAACAGAAATGAAATGATTCGGGTTTTGTAATATCGCGATATATATTTTATCGCTGACCACAACTTACTCTATCGAGTACCAAGCTACTTGATACCCGTCGTAAGGTGTCAAAAATAAAATTTATAAAACC